>PVKA01002546.1:0-62291 GCA_004027165.1 Ctenomys sociabilis | reverse complement strand
AGACACAGAGACTTTTCAAGATCAGTATGTTTTTGGCAAAAACCGTGATGGTTTTACGCATTGCTTACTCTCCAAGAAAAGCACTCGGGCTCACAGAAACTGGGAGCACCTCACTGTTTACTGCAGTGACACAGCTCTGTCATAGATCGCAGGGTGTAGAGTAGCCTAGACCCCCTTTCAAAGACAGGTTACTAATACCCTGCCCATGGGGAAAAACACTGTAGAGGGTGCTGTTTCTCAGGACTTGCTGTTTCAAGACATTTGCAAGTAGGTTTTCCACTTCCCTACTCTTGAAAATAAAGGTTATTTAAAAATCACAAATAATGAATGTTTGTTTCAAAAACTCCGCATAGATATTTTTTAGGTGTTGAAAAAGCCATGGTGTGAAGTAATTTCAGGAGTCTGAGGCAAGAGAATCACAAGTTTGAACCCAGACTAAGCAACTTAATAACTTATTAAGATCTTGTCTCACATGAACAATAATAAAAGGTCTGAGGATGTAGTTAAGTGCACAGGTTAGGGTTTGATCCCCCAGGCCAGCAATGTTGCATCACCACCAGCAATTTCACTGATGTAGATGCAGCTTTGTGCAGATTTCAGGCTTGTTGAATGAACAGTAATGTTGTAGTCTTGTTAGTGTTCACCATATTTTGGGGGATTTTGTAGAGAAATGGTATAATAAAAGTACTCTGTGTTTCAATATGGTTCTAGAAGGCCCTTACTTCTATTTCCATCTGTCCTAACTCTACCTCTTAGCCTTCCCTTTCACACCCTTACCTAATTACCCTGTTCTTTCCCTAGCAATACAGATGTACACAGCCCTGGGCCTTTACATTTACTGTTCCCTCTGCCTGAAATACTCTTCTTCCCAATATTCATGTGGCTGATTTCATCTAGTCTTCCCTTCTACCTTAACTCTTTTATTTTCTCCACAGTACTAACCATGACCTAATATATGATAAACTTAGTCTGTCTCCTCCAAGTAGACTAAGATTCCATGAAGGCAGTGATTTCTTTTCTTTTTGTGGAGTGCTGAGGATCCAAACCAGAGCCTTGTGCATGCTAGGCAAATCTCCTACTTAGCTATGTTCCCAGTCCTTAAGGCACTGATGTTTGCATGACTTTTTTCAGTGATAAGTCCTCAGTTTCTAACAGTGTTTGTTCTTATTAGAAGGTCAGTAAATATTTTTTGAGGGAATGAATGTGTGACTTAATAGAAAGCTTAGGACTCTGTAAGCAATGCCTGAAACTGAGTCCATAGCCTTATGTAGCAAATCAGTGTAACTTGTCCTCACTGGTGGAAAACTTTAAATCTGTCTGTTTATGTAACTTGGAGCACTCAGCCTTCTGCTTTCACTGTCTACAAGCAGTGTGACATTTCATTAATACAGCCTTGGAATTAATTTTTCAGGGGGCAACAGGACTTGGACTGGCTGTGGCCCAATAATCAGAACACTTCTGAGGAAAGGGTAGAGGTGACTGAGTGCAGCGATGATTTCTTTTGTAAGACACTCACAATTCCAAAAGTGATCGGAAATGATACCGGAGCCTACAAGTGCTTCTACCGAGGCACCAACGTGACCTCAGTCATTTATGTCTATGTTCAAGGTAAGTGGCAGAATAGAATTCATTTCCCACATCTACTTATCAGTTACAAAGCACAATAGGCACAAAAAAGAATGGAGTCCAAGAAAAGGTTGGTTGTGCAGGCTGACTGCCGAACAGAATAAACCAAATTCTTCTTTCACAAGACACTTTCTGAGGAATGACTAGTTTATTGCTTCTGGAGTTTGGGCTGCCTCGCATTGCTTTTGCCCACAAAGCTGGACTCTGATCTTCATTTCTGTAGTAAATCTGTGTTCCTTGCAGGCTACAGAAACTCATAAAAAACTGTCTGGTGTTTAACAGGGAAAAAAAGCTGAAATCTTTGAAATCAAGGGAGTTGGGAACTGAGTTATAGAGAGGTTTCTGCGGCGAGATAGGTTATCTTCAGCAGGGTAAGATATCTTCACAAGAATGCACAGGGAAACAGCCAAGGTTCTGAAGGATTTTTTTGTGCATATATTTGGAAGGTGCAGTGAACAGAATCTGTTCATGGATTCATTGCTACTTATTCTTTGTAAAATTAATTTGCATATTCATGAAAAGGTTTTACTTCCAGTGGCCCTGTGAGGGCAGTATTTTGTTTTTTAGTTTTTCTTCTGTTGCATGATTTGATGAAGTTTGCCTTTGGGATGGATGTAGGGAGGCCAAATTAACACTCATAACATAAACTATGTTATCATTCCATACTGTAATATGAATCATGCTATCTGTTATGGTTTAAAAAATCTTACACTACTTTTTCTTATGAAAACCTGTCAACTGAGTTATGATACTGCATGCTCTTGAGGAATGTTAAGATTTGCATCATGTTTTGTTAAGATATACTAAATTATTTTTTTCTACATTGAAGGATAGAGTGTTAGACATTTTGTTTCTTTATGTCTAACTTTGCACCCAAGAGGATTTAAAAAGGCAGTGAAAATGGCTTAGATTTTTTCCAGAAGTGACTGTTAAAGGAAAGGAATTTCATCCACTTTGAGAAATATCTTTTGCCTGTTTGTCCTTACATTGCAGTAGTATAGCAGGGAGAAGTAGAAACCATGTCAGAATAATTTCCCACTCCTGAATTGTGTGGTATTTGTGAATTATGTTTGCCCAGGGTAAGCATCATCCTAGAAAGAATTCTATGCCCTCCTCCTCCTCTCTGCAGGATTTGAGAGACAAGGCTCAGGCCTTCCTTTTGATCTGGCAGTCTTGGGAGATGAGGCTCTCTCAGAAGATTGCAAGGATTTCCTGCTTTCAGACTGTCTGGAAATACTAAATATGAACTTCTCCCACAGTGTCTCGTTATTTCCTTCTCCCTACCTCAGGAAGCTTGGAGACATGTGAAAATTCATTTCATGAGTTACAGTAAATATTTTATTTTGAGAGGATGGGTGGTTGTTTGGGTTTCTTTTGTTTACTCCCTTTTGAGGTGCTACCAAAATAGAATTGATTTATTAAATAACTTACTCTTAGGTCAAAGGGTTAATTTAGCTTCCGAGGCTTGCTCTGTAAGCATAGTACATAATTTTTCATATTTGGGAGAAAGGTCGGCAATGCCAAGAAGTGATGATTTGCTTATTTGCAGGCTTTGGCTATACTATTAAATTCTGCTTCCAGTTTTAGTCTAATGTTCTAAGTTGAGCTATCTGTGATTTTGATCATGAAATTTAGCAATGAGGAAGACAACATTGCATATAGTATTCCCTATGGACAGGTCCCCTGGTGTCCTCTGTGCGGCTCACCTTGTGTTCTTAATCTTCTATCCTCGTTCCCTTCAGCAATGGACGGAGGCCAGAAGAGGGCCCTGCCCTCATACAATAATGGATATGTCATGTGGAGGACTAGCTTGGCTTCTTTTCTGTGCTTTCCAGCTGGGAAGGAAATCAAACTTTAGCTGTTATAGGGAATTAGCTACTTTTCTTCCTTTTGGTTTAATTAACTCTTTCTTTACTTCTGCAAATGCTTGATCAGATGTATTGAGCATAACAAAATGAAATTTCATCTCTGAAATTTTAAGCGTAACCCTGAACCTTATCATCTCCATGTCTGGGGAATGGACTAGGGTCCCCAGCAGTGTATTAACATTTTATGAACAGTGTTTGAATGACATTAAAACTTCCTTTAGTTTTCTTCAGTCATCAATATTATGGCTTTTCAAATATTTGCTATTGGAGATACTAATAATTACTAAACCTTACTTAAATGCAGGAAGTATTAATCATGAGTTTAGAAAGATTCTTATCTATAGCTTCACAAGCTTAAACTGTCTACATAGAGAATTCTCTTCAATAAACACATTGAAACATTACATTTTCTTCAGTTAAAGATTTCTTTTTGTTTTCATGGCACTTATATTATTTGGTTAGAGAGAAGATGAATGTTTAATGTCAATATAACTTGTAGGCAAAATGTATGGATTTAATTTTAAATTTTAAAATAACTTTATTTTGAAAAAGTTATAATAGTCTGTTAAAAACAGAGCCTATAAAATATGTTCTACTTGTTGATATGCCTTGTAAAGGGGGTCAATCTCATTCTGGGAGATTTCCTGCAAATCTCTCTTTGTCTCTCTGTCTCTCTGTCTCTGTCTCTGTCTCTCTCTCTGTCTCCTCCTATAATGTATCTCTAGGCTCAGATATACATGTACAGCCTTATGTAGATGCCTTTGCCTGGTTGGAATGTCACTTCTGATAATTTACTAATTTAATTAAAATTTATGAATCTCAAAGATGGTTAACTTTTCTATCAGAAATCAGTGATGGAATTAAATTTTCTTCTAGATTCCAGATCGCCCTTCATTGCTTCTGTTAGTGATGAACATGGTGTAGTATACCTTACTGAGAACAAAAATAAAACTGTGGTGATTCCATGTCGTGGGTCTGTTTCAAATCTCAACGTGTCACTCTATGCAGTAAGTCACATTATTTTTTAATTGTATCAACAGGATAATCTGTTTTCAAAATATAGACACAAAGAATTTCAAAGACTTTAGCAATGATAAAATGGCAATGAATAAAACTAACTTGTATTCTTAAAAATAAGATAAATTCTAAAGTGTTTCTCATGTGTAGCTTTTACTTCGGGACAGTACTGGATAAAATCTTTGATATTTCTTTTCATTACTCAGAGGTATCCTGAAATGAGGTTTGTTCCTGATGGAAGCAGAATTTTCTGGGACAGTGAGAAAGGCTTCACTATTCCCAGCTACATGATCAGCTATGCTGGCGTAGTCATCTGTGAGGCAAAAATTAATGATGAAGTGTACCAGTCAATTATGTACATAGTTGCCATTGTAGGTAAGAGGCTATTTTTATGCTATATCATGAATTCCAAACAGTAAAGAGTGGTTTTCTCCATCAAGAGCCTGGGGAGGAAGATATAGGGTGAAGGACAAGGACACTGAAAAATGCAACTCAGGATGTGGTGTTTGGCATTTCTCTACATTCACTCTGCCCTTATGAACAAGCCCACGTGCAACTGAGTTTTATTTTTCATGCAAGGACCAAGGATGAAAAAGAATGTTGTTATAAGGAATCATTTTAGGAACCATTCAGGATTCAGATTATTGCATGGCCGTTTAATTATACCTGTTTTATGGAAAACTCAGTCATTTGCTAAAGATGGGAGCTCTAGGCTTTTCTACCCATTGGGTTGTACCATCCTTAGATTACCATAGGCAATGCTTTGTAGATTTCTGTAAGCTATTGTTCCAAGAGCTGCCAAGTTTTGATGAGTCTCAGGGAAAAATACATCACTTTCAAAAAATGGTTGCAAACTCACAGGTTTCTTTTCTTTCTTTTTTTATTTGCTTTAGGGTACAAGATTTATGATGTGGTTCTGAGTCCTCCTCATGGAATTGAGCTATCTGTTGGAGAGAAGCTTGTATTAAATTGTACAGCAAGAACTGAGCTAAACGTGGGGCTTACCTTCAACTGGCATTGCCCTTCTTTGAAGGTAACACTAATAATTCAAAACCAGACCTCTCACTATTTTGATAAGAAGCCCGAAAGAAGTTTATTTGAGAGATAGGTCCAGCTCTGGCTTCTGGCCAGATAGAATATAAAGCCCTTAAGAAACACACACACACACACACACACACACACACACACACACTCACGTACATGCACACGTGTGCTCTTCTGGAGAATTGCAGAACACACAGCAGCCCATACAAAATGCAGTGCTAGGAACTCATTCCCAATCTACTGTAGTTAGGCTGTGAATATTAGTTTGGTAGGTAGCTACATCTTTCCATATTGTGTTTATTTTGTTGTTCTTAAAAATGCTTGATCTATTTCCCTTTAAGGGAATTTACCTTAAAAAGGTATCTCAATACATATTTTTAAACTGTAGTCCTATTGGCTTGTGTCTCTGCAGTCCATATCCATCTTGTTTTATCAAATGAGGTTTTAAAACTCCTAATTCAGTCACTTTCATTTATTTATCCTGAATCCAAATATACTTCTCAAAAGCTAAAAGTCCCTGTGATTACCATTAAATTGCCAAAGGCAGAAATTTGATCTTGTGGTTCTCTTGAAGTCATGGAGTCATAATCTGGACTTTGGAAATTAACTAAACTCTTTCTTCAGCATCAGCATAGGAAAATTGTAAGCCGGGATATAAAACCGCTTCCTGGAACAGATGATAAGAAGTTTTTGAGCACCTTGACTATAGATGGTGTGAGCAGGAGTGATCAAGGGTGGTACATCTGCTCAGCATCCAGTGGGCGAATGACCAAGAAGAACAGCACATTTGTTAGAGTCCATGGTGAGCTCCAATTTCCTGGGGAATTATGCTGTGCCTAGAAAAGTAAGATGACTTAAACAGATTTAAGTCACCTAAATATTCCTATCTGCTCATTCGGAGGAAAGTTTTGAGCCCTTGCCATGCAAGACACATGACCCAGGGTCAAGAGTTTGGTTTTGGAGTCAGACACTTGAGTAAACATCGCAGCTTTAAAAGGAGGTGAACTAATATAGCAAGTGCTCGGCATATATTATTTCTTGTAGTTATGGATATGATTACAACTATTACTATTACAAGTACAGTGTTAGGATCTCAGATGATTTTTAAATGTCATTGCATTGTAAAGCTGAAGGGCCCACTTGAATAGGCATGAGTTTTGCAAATTGAGGAAACCCACATTCAGTTTCTTTCTCTGTGTGGAGCTTTTGGAAAATCACTTTTTACTTATTCTCTCTCATTCATGTAAATGTCTTAGTTGAAGTTATTGACATGGCTTCCTCCATACAAGCTTTGCTAAGGGTTTTAGGTTTCATATATGTGACTATCAGAAAGAGGTGAGTTCTAGCTTATGATTTTATAGGATGACTGTGTAACTTGTATGGAAAACTTTAGGGGAGGTAAGGGCAGAAGAAGGGAGCCCAGTTAGGAGGCGAATTTCAGTCTTCCAGGTGAGAGACAGTGCATGATTTGGATGGTGGAGCCCCTTCTTTGGGGATCAACACTTGCCCCCCACAACTTAGAGGAGGACAAGCACAATTTGGATCATAGGGTTTGGGAGATTTGAGGGAATCCAGTGTGTAACCTGTTGGGTCCAAGACAAGAACATCATGGTGGAGCAAAATCGCTCAGTTCGTGGGGACTGAGAAGCAGAGGGGAACAGGAACAGATGAGAAAGGGCAAGGGATCTGATACAGACTCCACAGTCATACTTCATGGACACATCTTGACAACCCAGATGTGTGCTTTCCTAATTTTACCCTTGGTGTGATGCTCAAGCCAGTCAGATTGACACACTGCAGTTTAACTCCCACTGGAGTAGAAGTACAAGATGTGGGAGTGCTCTGATTTGGGATGTATTATGAAGGTGAATCAACTAGACCCAAGTACACCCCCATTGGCTGTGAGGTATAATAAAAAAAGAGTGAAAGATGACTCAGGCTTCTTCAAAATGTTAATTTGGTTTTATTACTGAGATAGGGATTTGGAGGAACAGTGCTGGGCATGCGCATTTGGCAATGTCCATCATATAGAACAAGTGGAGATAGTTAATACATAAACCTGGAATCCAAAAACATTAGGGCACAACATACAAATGTAAGAGATATGTAAGTGGTATTTGACATCTGAGGCCAGAGCAAAATATAAAGGTGAGGAGTCTGAGGACAGAGTTCTGGGACCTAGGAACAGATGGCAGGTGCCTAGAGGCTACCATGACAGCAGAGGAGGAGGAGCACCCAAGAGACTTTGGCACAGGGCAGCAGATGTTTTGGCTGTGGATGCACATGAGGGGGAGAGAAATGCCAGCGCAGAGACTAGAGAAAACCTGGAGTGTGCTCTAGCAAGACCATCTGGCCTTGGAGCTGCAGTCCTCAGCCCCCTGAAGTCTTTGACTTTGTACTTGACATGAGAAAAACAAAGGATCATTTATAATAAGCTGATACTTATGAGAACATTTGTTTTTTTATTTTCTTCTAGCAAAACCTTTTGTGGCCTTTGATAGCAGCATGGAATCTTTGGTGGAAGCCACAGTGGGAGACCTTGTGAAAATTCCTGTGAAGTACCTGGGTTACCCCGCCCCTGAAATCAAATGGTAATTATTGGGAGCAAATGGAAAGCATTGCTTCATATGAGAGCAAATCCTTCCATTGGATTAATTCCTTGAGTTGTTTTCTCTTATAGGTATAAAAATGGAAGACTCATTGAGTCAAATTATACAATTAAAGTGGGACATTCACTGGTGATTATGGAAGTAAACGAGAAAGACACAGGGAATTACACTGTCATCCTTACCAATCCCGTTTCAAAGGAGAAGCAGAGTCATGTGGTATCTCTTGTTGTAAATGGTGAGTCTGTTCAGTTTTCCCTTCATCAAAGATTATGCAGGATATTATTCCATCACCCTAAATCACCTGGCCAGCCTCCCTCTTCTTTCACCCACATTGTGACTGGGTGACTCATAGAAATCAAAATGATCCAGGGAAGCAGGCCTGAAATGAGATGTGGGACTGTGTGCTCTGGCTGCATTTCTTAAATGAGCTGTTTGGGGGTCAAATGTAAGACTAAAGTGGATGTACAATTGAGCAAGTGCTTGAAGCAAGACCACCTTGGTTCCTACCTTTGCTCCTGTCTCAGGAAGTTGCATGCCTGGGGGCATGAAAGGCTCATCTTGAGTGTGGAGGAAGTGTTTGATGTTGTGGAGCTGGTTTGGGGCTCCATTGGCTAATTTCAACTCAGAAGGCCTTTGTCCATGGACACTGTTGGCTTGCTTAGGAGTCCAGGAGTTGACTCAAGAGTCCAGAAAAGGGAGATAATAGGCTTCTAATTGAACTTTATTTTCTCAATTTCAAAGGTATAAATAAGATTGGGGTGGAGAGAGAGGGTACCATGGTCAGGTTAACTGTGGCATAAAACAGTTTCTTTCTTTGAGGACTTTCTAGGTTCTTTATTGAGTTAATGGATATTGCCATTCTTGAGGGAGAGAAACAGAGTAGTCAAGGTTTAACAAGGTCTATTTGACCTCAACACCCCCCTCACAGTAAATCTGTTAATACCTTGCACTGTACAGTTGGAGAAATGCTTCTCTGTTGCAATTTTTATTCGTTCCTTACTGGCATGGCATGTTAAACTTAAAAGATATTCTCTCATGACATGAAACTGCTGCCCTATGCATCATGATACTCCTCTGTGTGTATGCTGAACTCGGCTTCACTTCTTTCTTCAGGGAGTATTTTAAAGATAATGGGTTCCACAGAGGTTGCTTAGAGGCAGTACCAGTGTGGGAGGCTTGGGAGGGGAGAGCACGTAACTGGGAAGCTGATAAGTAGAGTGGGGCAAAAAGTGGTCCAGCAACAAAGAGAAAAGTGGACAGTAAATAGCTCTATTTCATCAATTTGTGAGGTCAGTAAGCATTTGATTCTCCCTAACATTTACCCTGCTATGTGAAATAAAGAAAACAAACTCAAGTTTTAAAAGTATAAAGGAGGATCTAAATCTTTATAGAGAAGATTATTGTGGTCATCAGTCTTACCTCTCTTTCCTCCCCCCACTCCCTGCCCCACCCCCATGAAGTTTTGGGTTGACAGTAATAAAGTTCAAGAAAAGTACAATTATAATACAAGATTATTGTTTTGTACTAGTGATTTAGAGCCTGAAGAGAAAGGAAAAAGGGAAAGATAGAAAAGGGAAGAAGGAAGGAAGAGGAAGGGAAAGTAGGGAGGGAATAAGGGGGAAGGTGGAGAGAGAGACCTTATGTGAGGATTTGCTTTTATCTTCTTTTGTAATGTGGTATTTAAGTAGTGCTCGGACACGGAGGTTAAGTTTTTCCTGGGCTTTGCTGCGCAATCTTGGACAAGTCTTTTAGCTTTTCTATTTCATTTTCTCATGTGTAAAATTAGGAACAATAATAGTGTTGTGAGGATAGAGTGGATGACGAGATGGAGACCTCTTAAAGCCACGATAGGCTCATAGTAGATGTTTGTCCTTATGCTACTCTGACTGTTTCCTTTCTGTGGCCTGGCCTGGGCTTTGAGGTTAGGATGGGTAGAGTGAGCTCTGTTGTGTAGATGAGAACAACTGAGGTATGGGGTTGTGAGATTTGTTTGAAGCTGCTCAGTTTATTAGCTTCTGTTGTAAATGTGAGGACCACATATAGAGGGCAACTCTGTTGTTTCCAGACATAGATGTTCTTTGGAAAAGAAAGTGGGGTAGAAGCCAGAGTCAGCTTGACAAGGTAGTATGTTGTATGTGTGTAACCCCAGGAGCTGGGAGGCTGAGGCAGAAGGATCTCAAGTTGAAGCATAGCCTGTGTAGCTCAGCGACTCAGAAGGGCCCTGCTGTAAAACAGAAGTTCTACATTTAATCCCCAGTAACACCAAAAACAGAAAACAAAAAACAAAAATCCTCTGCTTTCATTCCTCAAACCTGACTGAGAACTCAGAAGTGGTTTTTCCTATCTCTAGTCCCACCACAGATAGGTGAGAAGGCCCTGATAGCACCCATGGACTCCTACCGGTACGGCACCACCCAGACCCTGACGTGCACAGTCTATGCCAACCCTCCCCTGCATCATGTCCACTGGTACTGGCAGCTGGAGGAAGAGTGCTCCTATGAGCCCAGGTGAGGAGGGCTGTGTGCTTGGCCCAGTTGTGTCATGCTGCCATTCTAAACCAAAGAGGTGAGCCCTGAGAAGGCTGTCCTTCAAGGGCTACAGGGAGTCTCCTGCCACCTTTCTTGATGTTCCATGCTTCAGGAGATGTCTTCACATGGGAAGGTCCGCTGTGTGGCTGGCCAGGTCTGTCTTATTCAGTCCCCCTGACATGCAGGTGGATGCTCTTCATGCAGTTTGCTAATTTCCAATCTTCAGGTTGGAAATTCTCCTTATGCCAGTTGAAGATCACCACTCACTGCTTACCCCTGACAAGTCCATCCCTCAGAGGAAGTGCCGATGGGTGGGTGGGAGGTAGTGATAAACCTAGCCCAGCCCTCAAGAGTCTCAGACCCAGCTTATCGAGTTCTAGCACAAGTCCAGACATCCTCAGGGAGAAAAACAACAACAATCACTATCCCACCACCACCCGAGCAGTCCACTTCCTGTTGTTGTTTTTGAAATGGCCACTACTGGTTTCTTCCTGAGCTGCTGGCCATTTCCTACAGAAAGGCCACAGTCCCACAGAAATGACTTTAAGAAGCCCAGTAGCTTCTAAGTTTCCTTGTCTTCCTTTGAACTAAATTAACTTGAATTGTCTTGTCGATCCAATTTGTGAATGGAGATTTGTTCCCAGAATAGCTGCTTCCCTCCTGTATCCTGAATGAATCTACCTAGGTCCTTTTCCTTCATTGCTGAGGCTTATTTTTAATTGGCGCCAAGTCTTAGGAAATGGTAGGCTGCACTGAAACTATTTCTAAACACGTCATAACCAAATCTGCCCCTTTCCTTATTACTGATTTGAGTAAAGTTACATCATAATCTACTATCTCTGTTTTGTAGCCAAGCTACAACAAGCCCATATGTTTGTAAAGAATGGAGAACTGCGGAGGATTTCCAAGGGGGGAATAAAATTGAAGTCAACAAAAATCATTATGCCCTCATTGAAGGAAGAAACAAAGTGAGTAAAAAATTCTTTAATTTGAAAATCTCTTTTTCTCTCACTGGGGGAAGAATGTGAGACATATGGGAGACATATGGGAGTTTAGTAATAAAGTAGATTGGATGATAAAATACTAGCATAGTAAGTCATTTTGAGAACTTCATTGTCTTGTAGTGATACTGCTAGCTTACTAATAGCTCATCAGAGGAAAATGAAACATGTATGCCAGTTAATCTATACATCTGTTATAAGATAATTCTGATTTTATAAACCTGAGATGGAAAAAATGTTCATAATGTTATAATAAAACACATCATTAATCTAATGGGTTCCAGAGCCCTTTATGTATAGTGTGTGAGCTACATACCAGTCCCATTATAGCACACATTGAAGATGGTCGCTGTGGCCCTGTGATGGAGCAGCGGGGCTGCAGCCGCTGTGGGATGGCTGAGCATTGGCTTGAGTGCTTGTGCCCAGACGCAGCTTGCATTGTTTATGGCTTGGGGTTTGTTTTCTTCGCAGACTGTAAGTACGCTTGTCATCCAAGCCGCCAATGTGTCAGCTTTATACAAATGTGAAGCCGTCAACAAAGCTGGGAGAGGAGAGAGGGTTATCTCCTTCCATGTGACCAGTGAGTACTCTTCTCTGAAGGGTGGATTGCATCACCCACAGAGTGTGTGCTAAGCGGCTGTGTCATTTGCAGTTGGCCTTGTCGTTCATGTCAGTGAGGTGGCATGTAGGAAAAGGACTTGGATTGATCACTGATGCTTTTGTTGATACATTAAAGCTGCCTATGGGTTTATGTGGTGTCAGTTCATATACTTTCATTGCAGAGAAAATGATTTCCTTACTGCTTTAACTACCAGCTCTGGGCCAGGGAGGTAGCTCAGTGGCACAGCACCTGCCTGGCAAGCATCAGACCATGAGTTCGATTGCCAGTACCAAAAACAACAACAACAGCAACAAAAACTAAACTAAGCTAAGCCAAAAATCCCACCAGCTCTGCCATATTTATGTAATCTTTCTTGTTCATCAGAGTCTTAGCACAGTGCATGTCTTGTTATGGTTTAGTAATATTGGTAGGCTCACTGCTGGACAGTTGAAAGGTTAGGCTTTGATGACATAGCAGTAGTACCCTTGGACACTGCTGCAAATGCCTATTTGTACTAGCTGTAGGGACAAACTTTAGCTTACTCTGCTGGGTGAAATATTTTAGCCTTTGCTAATGAATTGTAACAAATGTAACTTTATTGTCATGGAGTGTTTATCCTGGTATGGTGGTAAACACCTTTAATACCAGCACTCTGGGAGGCGAAGGCAGGAGGTTTGGAAATTCAAATCCAATTCAAGTTTAGTGTGGCACTGTAGTGGGACTGAGACAGACAGAGAAAGCAAGAGAGAGCAAGAGAGTGAAAGAGCAAGAGAGACAGGAAGAGACAGAGACAGAGAGACAGACAGAGAGCAATAGAGACGGAGAGAGAAGTGAAGGGAGGGAGGCAGATGGGAGGGAAAGAGGAGAGAGAAGTGGGGATATAGTGCAGTGCAAGGGTCTAGCATTATTAAATAATGCTAATGGGAAAATTATTTCTTAAATTCCTTATTATTAGATGCATTGCTTTGGACTTTTCTTTTTTCATTTTAAAGTAGAGATGTAAAATTATCTGGAGAATTAATTTATATTTCCAAATACTGTACTTAGAGACCTGTATCATTCAGTTTGGCTCTCTCTTTGTAGCAAATCACTGGGGACAATTAGAACTTTACTCGTTTTGATACTTTATTGCAGGTTGAAGGGAAGAAGACAGCAGTGTGCCAACACCCCAACACCGTTCCCTAACTGTGGTTTTATGTTTCAGAGGGTCCCGAAATTACACTGCAGCCTGCCCCCCAGCCAACTGAGCAGGAGAGTGTGTCTCTATGGTGCCAGGCAGACAGAGCAACATTTGAGAACCTCACGTGGTACAAGGTCGACCCACAGCCTCCACTGGTCCACATGGGAGAGCAGCTCATGCCTGTGTGCAAGAACTTGGATGCTCTTTGGAAACTGAACGCCACCATGTTCTCTAACAGCACAAATGACGTTTTGGTCATAGAGTTCCAGAATGTGTCCTTGCAGGATCAAGGAGAATATGTCTGCTCTGCTCAAGACAGGAAAACAAAGAAAAGACACTGCATGGTCAGGCAGCTCACGGTCCTAGGTAGGGAGGCCACTCCAGGTCATTGCCACTAGCCAGTTGGGATGCCTTAAATGCAGTGCTTTCCGGTGTTACAGAATGATTTCTGTCCTCTAGGACTTTATGAAGTAGGCTGGGACAGACTCACTGGAAGTCCTTAAATCAGAACACAGAAAATAACATTTGTAAAATAATAGAGAAGGAAAATAATGTGTGTTTTTCTAAGTTTTTTTTGATGGTATAGCTCACTAGTATCAGCAAGGAAATTAGCTTTACCCATGGAAGTTTTGCATTATTCTTAGGGACTTCTTTATTAATTTGACTCGCATTTGTGGACTACCTAATGTGAGCTAGCGAGTGCCGGCACTTTACAATAGTGACAGGGTGGATTGCTCATCACTGGAGAGTAAGAGCACAGCGATGGCTCTGTGTCCATGAGGACAGGCAATGGCCTCTTCTGTGCTTCCTACTGTGCTTCTGTTCATAGAACCTGGTGACATATACTGGGTGCTCAGTGAGGTTCGTTCCTGATGGTGGGCCAAGGTCAGGACTTAGAAGACTCATGGGAAGCTTGTTACAGAAACAGCTTGTGGCTCCAGGGCATCTGTGTGGTCCAGAACAGCTCAGGGTCAATGGTATGGTGACTCTGGTAGCAGAAAGCTTTATAAATTCTCCATCAAGCTCCTCTCTGCCCCTTGTCTAACCTTATGCCTACTCTATCTTTGGGGAAATCAGGTGAATTACAGAGTTTCTGTACCATCTTTTCCATCTTACTCTCCTTCTAATGTGTCCTTCCAGGACCTAGAATGCATATGTCCTCTGTTTTTTACTATAGGAAGGGGACCTAGGCAAACATCTATATTGAAGTTTTAGAGTAGCATCTTGCCAAAGGCTTGGGTATATTTTAGGAGGAATTTTCAAATATTGAAGTGACAGAAGAATAAATACTTTGGACTCAAGTTATCCCCCAGGATCTTTGAAACCACACACTGCACGTGTGACCATATGCTAACATTGGTAGCTGGTCTGGTTTGGAGCAAGGAGAAGGATTCAGAAAGAGATGTGGAGGAGGCTCCTGGCTTTGTGAGCCTGGGGAGTGTTTGTTCTCAATTATCTGGCTTGTGTCTCTAAGGATGCTTATGTTGTTTTCCTGAAATCTATTCTCAGAAATAGACTAGAGTCCATTACATTTACTCAAACTCTAATGTAGGATTCTGTTGAGACAATCTTGTTTTGCTAAGCACAGAAGTGGATTCTTCCAGCATTTCTTTTGGTATTCAGTTGGTTTAGAGAAGACAGTTCTACAGGGCTTTGATGATTTTCAAGAAATGAGTAAATTTAATATTATGCTGTACATTTAAACAAATATCATTGGATTTTTATATTTTTGGCTTTCTTTAAGGTATTGTTGTTTATGTTTAATACAAATAGCACTGGACTTTTAGGCTCATTAGATTGTATTGTCTCAACTCCTCAATTATAAGGACCTGGGTGAGTGGTTTTCATCCCCTAATTTGTAATTATTTCATCTAAAAATCATGCCATTAGACCTGTCCTGCTCATCATGGAAGACTGACAGTAATACACATATTATAAATGAATTTTTAAAAGTTACAAAATAGGCATGGTGACACACACCTGTAATCCCAATACTTGGGAGACTGAGGCAGGAGAATCACTATAAATTTGAGGTCAGCCTGGGCTACAAAGTGAGTGTAGGCTAGCCTGAATTTCATAGTGAAAACCTATCTCAAAAAGACAAAACAGATTACCAAATAAATACAAAGTATTTGGCACTTTCTATGAGAAAATATGGCAGAATGCTAGGGGCTTACTGGCTCTGCACGGTATTAAGAGGGGATTTTACTCCAGCCATGTCAATTTAGAGCCTTTATTTTGTTATTTCCAGCTAGAGTTACTAACATGAGTATTAAAGATGGGCAGAGGCCTGTCTGAACTGTCCTTACTCTCTTTATTTGACTTAGTGACCAGTAGAACTGCTATCAGCTTCTGTGTATTTTCAGTTTAGTAAACCAGCAGGTTGCTATTTAGTAAGTTTAAGCTATTTAACGGTGTGCTGGTACTTAAAATCACCTTCAAAGGTGTAACTGAAGGATCTGTTATCTTTTTGTCTTTTAATGTGCGCAGAGCGCATGGCACCTGTGATCACAGGAAACCTAGAGAATCAGACAACAAGTATTGGCGAAACCATCGAAGTCGCCTGCACGGCATTTGCGAACCCTCCTCCACAGATTACCTGGTTTAAAGATAATGAGACCCTTGTGGAAGACTCAGGTGAATAGAACTTGTCTGTCTCTTTGATTGTAGAATCTTCCTGAAGATGTTACACAAAGCCCATGTTATTTCTCAATTTGTGTTATGGTAGATAGAAAGCAAGGATAGTGTAGGTGGCTTGGCTCATTTCATAGACTTGGAAGAAGGATTCTCAGGCACACCTCCTGAGGTGGTCAGTGAGCCACTGGTCCTATTTAACTCTTTAGAATTAGATAATGGCCCAAATTGAATGCCAGCACTTACCTTTTAAATCTTTTTTTTTTTTTTTTTCTGAAAAATTCAAACAGTCACCTCATCAGAAATAAGAATGGTCATTTCCAATGTCTTCTCTTAGGTATTGTACTAAAAGATGGGAACCAGAACCTAACCATCCGCAGAGTGAGAAAGGAAGATGAAGGCTTGTACACCTGCCAAGCCTGCAATGTTCTGGGGTGTGCAAGAGTGGAGACATTTTTCATTATAGAAGGTCAGTGTGAAGCGAAACAGGTGCATTGTGGCTTATGTGTGTTCCACTTTAGGTGGAACCACTCTGGGTGAGTTTCAGAGCTCTTTGTGCAGACTGGGTATTTCTTAACCAAAACGTTTGGGACTTGCAAGTGTTTGGGATTTTGCATTTAATTTTTTCAGACTTGGGGGGCATTTGCAAGTAAATAGTAGCTGTCTTGGGGAAGAGTTCCAGATATAAGCACAAAACTCATTTATATTTCATATAAACCTGGCACAGAGTCTGAAGGCAATTTTGTACTGTTTTAATGGTGGCCAATCCTAAGAGTCAGGTGTGGAATTTTCTCTTTGTGTTGTCATGTTAGTACCTAAACTTTGTATTTTAGCATTTTGGGTCTCTCTTTTTGTATTTTTTAGGGAGGAGTCTACAGGGTATTCAGGGTCTCACTACTAGATTGGACTTGTAGTGAGCTTGTTTACAACCTCCCAAGAGCTGGGATTATAAGCACACGCCACCATGCCCAGCCTTGAGTATTTTGGATTAGGAGTGCATGACATGTTACCCTGTATAATTTTTTTAGTCAGTCTATATTCTTTTAACCAGTAAACATATTAATGTTGCTTGAATTTTACTTCTATCACAGTTCCTGTTCTTGCAGTTCTTTTTGTAGAAAAATTCCTAGCCAGGCAGAACAAATACCCTCCAACTTCAGATTATATCTTTATTTGAATGGGCCAGTTAATTGACAGAAATAATATCTCTGTATTTATTCAGAAACACATTAAAACTGCTACTTAATCATTAAAGTTAGTGGTCTTCAGCTGACCACAAGTGACCAGAGTTTTCATTGGAATACAGATAATTAAGGTTCACGCATAACTAACAGGCCACTGCTTTTCTGAAATAGAATATTTGGGGTCCTTATCTAAATATGAAAGGAAATCTGTATGTATGTGCAGGAGTGGTATGAAATCTGGCACATCCTCAGATGGGAAAATCATTCTGTGACAAAATATTTCACCCAAAGAACTGTATTCCTGCATCTGTTTTTGTAATGCACCAGGGGAACAATGGAACTATGCTACATGGGTGAAAAAATGGTGTGCCAGGGAGAAAATAATGACGGCAACTGAGGGGGGATTGACAGCTTTCCTTGAATTCCTCCTAATTTGCCTCAAAGTCCAGATGTTGGTCCCTTTAATCTGTCAAATCTATGTTGCTAAGTAGTGCATCTGGGCACAGAGATGCATTTTTCAAATCTCTAGGCTTATTACTATTTTATAAACTGCACTTGCAAATAAAGATTTCAAAGCATGTGGCGATTTTGTCACCCCAAACAGGATCCTGTTTGGGGTACATCCTAGGGAGGACTTTCATGTTGCCTTGGTGCTCTGCCCCTCGCCTTGAGCTCTCTGCATCTGGTTATGGGTGTCTTGCAGGGCCCGTGGGAACAGAGATCATGAAGAGAAGACCAAGAAAGGGAGCCGTGACCATTTAGCATCCTGCTAGGTCCCCAAATAGTGGATGAGAAATCTAATTCATAAATGTTTCAGAGGGACTTTTCAGTGCCTACGGATAAGTAGTTACTTCCTTAGAACCTCAGGAAAAATAAAATCTATGTCCAGACACACTCAGGACATGTTTCCCAACTGTCACCACTTATTTTGCCAACTAATTAATTACTTGTCTTCTGTCTGCTTGAGGCCATGGCGGGCCATTCTCACAGGTTGTGGCCGCATTTGATTCCCACTGTACTCTTCTGATGGGAGACCCAAGTGATAATTATTTCCTTGTCACCTCTGCGCTAATCCCTCCTAGGTACAAGCCTCACTCTGTGTTTAATTTTTCCCACTTGTCCCTGTCCTCTGGAGCCCTGAGCATCCCAGCTTTCCATGCCCACCTCAGGCTTTTCGTTTTCTCTGTTTTTTCATGTGTGGTTTTGAACTCTTGTCACTAGGTCATGTGTAACGCGCTCTGCACAGTTCTCTCCCTTCCTTGCTCAACCTCCTGCCTCACAAGGACAGGGAAGTATAATGGTCAACTCAAGCAGCACAGAACTTGTTCTGCTCTTTTCTGGCCCACAGGTGTGCCCCAGTTGAGGAGCTCATCCTCTCTGATTTTCTAAGTCTTGGTCTGAAAACTGAAGGTCATTGAGATGGAGTTAGCATATTTACAGCAATGGTGCATATCAGATTTGTGGTTACTGCTCAGTCACTCCCTGGTTAAAGGACTTACATTTTCCCACATGCTTGCTTAAATGATCCTTTCAAACTCTACATGGATCAAAACACTGACTACCATCATAAAACCACTTTTTTTCTCTGCACAACATCTATTTTCTTTCCATTAAGGAGGAACCCTTTCTCCAAACACATAATCTGCTTGTCTTTTAAAACATTTATACGTTGATCTTTAATTACTTGAAAGTGCTTTTCTTGGAAATTTTCATGAGCAATATGTTGCAAGCTTTACATTTCCATTCAGAATGGGTACAGACTTCATCCAATTTAAGAGTCCTAGCTACTTCTCTGAAGGCTGCTTCAAAGTGGGGAGGGTTGAGATCTTGCCTTTCTGAGTTGCACTTTCTCATTGTATAGCAAAGGCTATGAGTTTCTAACATTGATGCTCATTCAATTGTGCCTTCCAGGTGCCCAGGCAAAGACCAACTTGGAAGTCATTATTCTAGTAGGCACTGCGGTGATTGCCATGTTCTTCTGGCTACTTCTTGTCATCATTCTACGGACCGTTAAGCGGGTAACAAGATAATTTCCCTTCAGTCCCATCCATGTTGGTTTTCGTGATTGATGAAAGCTGACTGGGCTTCTTTGAGTTGTTTCTCTCCATTGTTATTGGCTCAGTGGGTACATTTTTATTTTAATACAATAACATTCTAGCTCATTTTCTTTGGCTGGACCATGGGCATTAATTGATAGAAATCACTAGAGGGGAAAAGGGTCTGGGCTGTCTAATGTAATTAAGATTTTAAAACTTAATTCTGCCCTCATTCGAGGGGCAAGGGAACACTGCAGGCACGAATATAATAGGACTACTCTCAAGCTCCATGAGTTTTAGTGGACAATGAGATGTCAGAATGAGGCTCCAATTAAATAACAATAATAAGTGCACAAAACAACAGGCAGACAGCAGAGCTCGTGTGACTGGGAGGATTGGTGCTTTCCAGGCCAGTGAAGGTGAACTGAAGACAGGCTACTTGTCCATCGTCATGGATCCCGACGAGATGCCCCTGGATGAGCGCTGTGAGCGTCTCCCGTATGATGCCAGCAAGTGGGAGTTCCCCAGGGACCGGCTGAAACTAGGTGCAGTTTTAGTTGATGTTCATTTAATGTTGGGCTTACCATGTCATGTCTCCCCTCTTAGGATGATGACAAATCTAGTCTACTCAGATACTATATTTTGGCTCAGAAATAAAAATTCTACCTCTTAAATTTGAGTTACCATCCATTTAACCTTTTTGACATAGATTCCTTGTACAATCATCAAAAACTGGACATTTGGAGACTAAAGTGGGATTCATGGATGATAAAGGGATGTTTGTGCTAAATTGGGATGTACAGTCACCCAATCTGGTTGGAATCTTTGCTTGTCACTTTGGTGCTATAATAAAGTCAATTTTGTTGTTGTCATTACTGTTGATTCTAGGTAAACCTCTTGGTCGTGGTGCCTTCGGCCAAGTGATTGAGGCAGACGCTTTTGGAATTGACAAGACAGCAACTTGCAAGACAGTGGCTGTCAAAATGTTGAAAGGTAAAAGCAAAATTATTTGGTTCTCTCTCTCTTTCTCTTTCTCTGTCTCTCTCTGTCTCCCTCTCTCTGTCTCTGCCTCTCTCTGTCTCTCTCCCTCTCTGTGTCTGTGTCTCTCATTCATTAAATGCAGGGAAGAGCTTAGTCAGCAGCTTTCCACATAGGTTGGCCAGCTTGCCAAGCATGCAGCCAGCCTATGTGATGCCTTTGTGAATGTTGGAAAAAACCCTCTTATTTATAACCTCACACCAATATTTATGGCCTTGTGCATAGCCTGGCAAGCAGACTTAGGGAGGGATTTCACCTATCTTGTGTGGGACCTTTGTCCTGAGCTCAGCTTGCAGTTAGTGGTCTTGGTTATGGAGGAAAAAGAATCTAGCTGTATTAAAATTGTTTCTTAATATATTACAATGCTAGGTAAATCTCTAGGAAAATGAAAATGGATTTGATGTAAGTAGAATGGCACAAATACTTTGTTCTCTAGAATGTAATTTACAGAGGCCGGTCATATAGCTCAGCAGATTGAAACACCTACAAGCAGGTGCAGGGGCCGGGGTTTGATCCTCCAACCTACTGTGCCGGCCCCACGCTGGGGATGCCTGAGACCACTTGAGACTGGGCGTAGTGGTACATGCCTGTAATCCCAGCTCATGAGAGGCTGTAAACAGGTGGATCACCACAAGTCCGATCTAGTAGAGAGACCCTGAACACCCTATAGACCCTTCCCTAAAAAATATTAGAACTAAGTAAGTATAATTTAATATGCAAAAAATGGTTATTGTAAGAGAAAAGGAATGTGGGTTATTTTAGAAATAGTTACTAATACTAATTACAATGAACTGTAGTCTAGGCATCTCATTTTTTATCTAGAGAAGTGATGCATATATAGCTTTTTGTTCCACTTAGGACGTGCTTTCATTGGTGAAGCCAGTGCTGCTGACCCTCGCCAGCAGGTCTTGTATATTTTGAGGCTTTCTCTCTCCTTTTGCCTTTTCTCTCTAGTGGCCTAGGTGGTACGTAATTCTAAGGTGGCCCCTCAGGCCCTGAAATATGCAGCCTGCCTATGAATTATAGAGAAGTGCAGCAGCCCTACAAGGTCAGATGCACCGTCTTGGCTCCACCAGCACCAGGCACTGCCTGGCTCTACCAGCTAGTCCTTGTCAAGTTGCCTTCTCAGCATAGATCAGTTGAAACACCAATGTGCACACAAGAATGTGGAAAATGTGGTTCTACTTCTTACAGAGGAAGCAGTCAGAGGGTCAGGTCCTAAAGAGCATAGTATACCTGAAATAAAAAGTACAGTTTTGTGCAAGAAGAGAATCTGAGTGTGATCTCTTTGCAGTTGTTTTCTAATTTGCAGAAGACTTCACAGTGGGATCCCTTGAATATTAAATATTTGCAATTCAATTAAAGAGTTGATCTTAAATTAGAATGTAAAATTTAAACTTGCTGTTTCAGAGAATGTGGCTGGGTATGGATTACTCAGGGCACTAAGTTCCACAGATATATGTAGTGCAGAGAATGGCTTTGGTAGCACTAAGCTGGGGGCCACATTTAGGAATCTTCCTCTTTATCTTGAATTTGCAGAAGGAGCAACACACAGTGAACATCGAGCTCTCATGTCTGAACTCAAGATCCTCATTCATATTGGCCACCATCTCAACGTGGTCAACCTTTTAGGTGCCTGTACCAAGCCAGGAGGTGAGTTACTGTGGATGCTTCTGGTGGCCTGATTTTGACACATGCTGCTCTGCTAGTATAGGAGAGAAGCAGTGCAATTCCCTTTGCTTGATTTCCTTAACCTGGAATATTTTGCTGCATCCTAGATATACATATATTTCGTGGATATCTGGTGAACACTGTGACTAAGTTATTCTAAAGCTTCTTTGGTATTAAGGAATGTCATATCATTATGTATTCAGATTAGAAACATAAACTTCCCCCAAAGACTTGGAAACAAAAGACCTTAAGAGTGGTTTCCATCCCTGCTCCCTCCCCCAGTAGAGTCATCTCTGGTGATTACAATGAAAAGAAATTGTATGATTTCTCAAATTTGGGCTAATGTCACGGTGGCATTGCCTTTTAAAAAAGAAAAACCATAAAATAGGAGGATTGAAATCAGCTGACTTTATGAAAGGTTATATGTGACCTTCTTGTCAGGTATTTTGGGTTTGTCAATATATTAAGCACTTAGAACAAATTTTCCTTTCTTGATATGCGCTCTGCGTGCAGGGCCTCTCATGGTGATTGTGGAGTTCTGCAAGTTTGGAAATCTGTCAACTTATCTACGGGGCAAGAGAAATGAATTTGTCCCCTACAAGGTATGTGCTTTCTTACCTCAGTTTAAATCCTATGGAATGGAGGAAAATCAGAATGGTCCAGGTTAGCTGTTTGTTGAAATTCTGTGAGGAGCTTGTGAGGAAACTTTCCACATTACTGCTGGACAGTTGTAACTTTCTCTCTTACTTTATGAGGAACATAGGCTTCTCATGTTTTAATTTTGCGATTTTAATCTGGCCTAGTGTAGATGGTGCCAGAGTTGGAGAGAAGGCAGACATGACAAAGGAAAGGAAAAGGCAGAGGGAAGAACGGTTCTAGATAGTGCTTTCTGCCTGCTAGCTACTTCTGGCTTGTGATGTAGATTCCTGCATAAGGGATACAATGAGCCAGCATGGGGGTGTGTGTCATGTAACCTCAGATACTTGGGGGGCTGAAGAAAGAGGATCACAAGATCAAGTCCAGCCTGAGTAATTTAACATAACTCCGTCTTACCATAAAAATAAATAAGCCTAGGTATGTAGCTCAGGGCTTCCTGGATTTAGTCTCCATTACCACAAATGATATAGAATCAAATGGTGAGATTAATGTTGGAGATATGTTTGAGAGCAAATTAAAACAAGACATTTAGGGCTGGGGAGATGGCTCAGTGGAAGAAGCACTTGCCTGGCAAGCACAAGGGCCTGAGTTCAATCCCTAGTTCTACCAAAAATAAATAAATAAATAAATGATTGAAATAAATAAATAAAATGAGACATTTATCTCAGCTAACAAAAGAGCCTGGGTTTACAGAAGATACCCTATTATGTCCAATACTTGCCCCAGATTTCAACCCAGAGGTAGCACAGCCCTGAATTTCACGTCTTTCTTGTTTGCTTCTTAATAGTTACAATGACTTCTACAATTCACTGCCTTGTTATACTCAAGAAATTTGATCATTTGCTTCTTTATAGACCAAAGGGGCACGATTCCGTCCAGGGAAAGACTATGTTGGGGAAATCTCCGTGGATCTGAAACGCCGCTTGGACAGTATCACCAGTAGCCAGAGTTCAGCCAGTTCTGGGTTTGTTGAAGAGAAATCCCTCAGTGATGTGGAGGAGGAAGAAGGTAGCTGCCGTCACTCCCTCAGTGCCCATTGCATGCTCTTATGAGAACAGGCGAGGTCACAGGGTGTTGCAAAAATTTGATGATGGGAAAAGCTTTGTGTTTGAAAGGGATCTGAAGTACTTGGCTGCTTCTTTTCAGTCTCTCAGAAATGCAGTGTTGAATCCCTGAATAAACATTGGTGGAGTGTCTGAGAGCAAATTAAAGTGACACATCTGTATTTATTACTACACTGATAGGCAAAACAGAACTTATCCCAATAAACCTGGCAGCCCAAGTGGGCTAAGCAGGTACTAACTAACTATTATTCACAAAGTATTGCATCAACATTCATAAGCAGGAGAGACTCAGTGCAGTGTTAGTAAGGGGGATGGAGGCTCGTTAGTGTTCCATTGGCCTCTGTGTGGCCTCAGATGGCTCATCTCACTTTACCAGTACCACAGAAATCTTTCAGTTCATCACACCCAGCCTTCTCCAAGGCAGCTTAGTATCTTCTATTGTTTCTTCTCTCCCCCAAGTGTCATATGATATCTTCCTCCAGGCTACTTCCTTAGTGAACACCTGGTAAATAGACTTATCTTTTTTCATTTGGGTTCTCCATAAAAGTTCAGTGCTCCTTATGGGGCACCTGGGCTTCAGCCTAACCTCCAGGCCCTTCAGTCAGTTCTAGGATGCACTGTATCTTCTCTCTTCAGACAGAACAGAGATTGCTCTATGGATATAGTGGGGCTTCCTGACTTGTGGCTCCTATTGAGGTGTGAACTTGGCAGAATCCAATCATGAAATGATTGGATTTCACTTGTTTCTTCTGACAGCAATCTACAGATAGAATTTAAGTCTCTTTCCCTTAGAAGCCAGGTAGGCAGCATGAGGCTGGGATGTGGCTAAGAAAAATAAGGAAGTTGTCTCAGACTCACTTAATGGGGCTAACTATGGAGCAGGGCCATCTCTCCCCATCTTCTTTTGTCTCACCAAATGGTGGTCAGAGAGCTGGACACCCAAAGGACTGAGGTAATACAATGGAACAGGAAGAACATTGGGCTGGAATTTTGCCTTTTTTCTTCACTTAGGAAAGGCAAGGATCTCATTAATTGTACCTGAAGAGCCCTTTAGCTCTAAGTATAAAATAAGTCATTGAAAAAAAGGTTATTATTATAACTTAGTTTGTGTTTACTCTGGTCTTTGTGTCCAGGAAAGAAGCCATAATTCTTATCTTATCTGATCATCATTAGGAAATCATTTTGAAATATCCATTAATTTCTTCATGTTTATTTGTACCAGTTGTGCTGAAGTAAATACTACCAGTTTATGTAGGTTCATCTTCCTCTCATATTCTTGCTATCTTTCATTCATATCCTTAGAGGAAAAAGCTTCCTTAGCATAGGCCAAATTTAATGTATTTACAGCATTTTTTAACATGAAAGTAAGAGAAGTAAATCTACTTCTGGTATTTTTAGTTATCTGTTGTAGAATGTAGTTTGACCTTTGGTCTTCGTCCCAGGACAAAGCCTGGAGAGAAAAGATTTGATGACCCTGAATATTGTTGTTTTATTTTTAGACTTCTTGAAATGAAACTATTGTTTATCCCTGTGGGTACATGAGGAAAAAAAAAATACAACAGCTTAAAACAGAAAATTTGACAAGGTCCTCTCCATGTCGATTATTCTACCTTTATTCTACTTTCTAGATTTACCGGTTTAATTTGACTGAAATGGAAAAACTGGTATTTTTCCTTAGGGATATGAAGGAAGGTAATAATACTAAGACTTAGCAAATTGACAGAAGAGAGACATTTTTCTCTCTGCTTCTGTTTTCTGAAATCGACCTCCCAAGTCTTGAAAAGATCCCTGCGGCAGACTCAGAGAGTACTACCTGCTTGGGATGCTCACTTGTGTCCTCCTGCCTCTCGCAGCTTCTGAAGAGCTGTACAAGGACTTCCTGACCCTCGAGCACCTCATCTGCTACAGCTTCCAGGTGGCGAAGGGCATGGAGTTCTTGGCATCACGTAAGGTAAGATGATTCAGAGGGAAAAGTGAGCTCCTTTAGGTCACAGCCTTGAAAGCACCAGAGCCAGTCACTGGCTTTTGTATGGATTGGAAATTCATTCATCATTTAAAAGACTTTTTAAAGCGGTTGTCTCAGTTACTGTTCTCTTGTTGCTGGGATAAAATACCCAACACCCAAAATGAAGGAAGGATAGGTTTATTTAGCTCACAGTTTGTGGAAGTTTCAGTCCATGCTCAGCTGGCTCCAGGCAGAGTGGCACATGGCAGAGGGTAACAGCTCATGGCAGCAGAGAGCAGCAAAAGCAGCAAGAGCAAAAAGGTTGGAGCCGTGGCAGCAGTGGTAGAGGCAGAGGACAGAACTCTGTCCCTTATACTGAATTTAGGCTGTCAGCCCCAGGGTGGGTGTAGTATTCACATCCATAATCCCAGCAGTGGATCATGAATTGATCACAAACTGTAGGAACCTGCCCTATGGTTGCATAAGGCTTTTGGGGAACATTTGGGGGGACCTTTGGGGAGACATATAGACACAAACCATAACAGAGGTCTACTATAGAATCTCTGCTGATAACAAATTTTATGAAATTCATTCAAATTATAAACCTTAGGGTAAGCCACTAAACAAAGCTGACCACCTTCATGGGGTTTATATTTTAGTGGATGACACAGTCAATAAACAATATAATGTATATAGCGGTGAGAGATGAAGGAAGGGCAAGTGTAGGAGCAGCATTTTTGTTTGTGCAATTCCATGTATGTGCACTTCCATTTTAAACAATGTAGACAGAGAAAGCTTTATTCATAATGAGATGTTTGGGCCAGTGAGATAGCTCAGCAGACTAAGCCCCTGGCTTAGGCAAAAAGTGCTGGGACCGGGGTTCGATCCTGAGCAGCACATGCCATGCTGGCCCTGCCCACGGGTACACTGAGCCAGCCACTGAGTCCAGGCAGAGTGGTGCATGCCTGTAACCCCAACGCTGGAGAAACTGAAAACAGGAGGATCACTAGGAGTCTGATACGAGTTGTGAGAGCTTGTACCAAATACATTAGAGAGGGAGAGAGAGAGAGGAGGTTTGAGTAATAATCTACTGAGGAATTTAATCTTGCAGATATCTTGGTATAAGAACCTATTTTTAATTTATTTTGCATTCATAACCATCCATCAAAAATATTTGTTAATAGTATAATTAGAAACCAGGAAGGACGGCTTCAGATGAGAGTGATTAAAAGAGCTAAAATTAGAAAGTAGGCCAAACAAAAGCTGAGGTGGGGACGTGACAAGTTACAAATATTTTGGAGGTTGTAAACACTGTGGGAGGGAGGAGCGCTCAGTGGAAGTAACACCGATGCTGGGAAGGGTAAGATGAAATGTCCTATGTTGGACAGGAAAAATTCCAGTTAATGTTTAGGAAGGGCTATCGTTTGACAGAATGAATTTGCTGCAGCCTTCTAGGGAGGGAAAGACAAGTTTAGCTTCCAAGTTACAGTGAACTTCCTAATTAACCTTTTGCCTCAGAGTTTAAAGCTGCTCACAGCACTCAGATTCTCAAGATCTTAGCTGCATCTGCTGGATAACTCTGGTGTACTCTCCCACAAGGAAGGGACAGAAATAGGGTCATACCGTGTTTTGCCAAAGAGAGAGGCCTTTTGCCCTTTGGGGACGTCATGTTTATTATTGTTATTTCTGCTTTCAAGGCCAGAGCTCACCTATGTGCGAGGAAGATAATGGGTATCGTAGGTAGCTGGAGGTGCGGAGTGGGGATCCTTTAGCTTATTTTGTATCTACCAGGTGATTTCGTACATAAAAAAGGTAGCTCTGTGGTTGTGGGAAACTAGGAATACTGTCTGAGTTTGGAGTCCCAGTTTTGCTCAATCTTGTGAGACAGAGTGGTTCTGAATGGGCTTCACCCTAGGGGAGTGTTATAGAGACCCAGAACGGGGGTGGGTGGGATCAGTACTGCCCAGCTTTTGTGACCCCTCCTGTGCTGATCTCAGGTTCTCAGCTAAGCCTTTCATTCGTTTCTAACATTCTCCAGAGTTCTTATTCTGTGGCAGATTTATCCTGAAGAGTTTAAAGAGAATTAAATGTTGAATATGCTGGCTGCTTAGTAGTAGGAAATTAGATGAAGTCAGAGAAAGAAAGGGGAACTTGAAAAACTGAAAAGAATAGTAGAAGATTTATCTGGCACCACATGCCACGCTGGCCCTGACACCAGGGTGCACCGAGCCAGCCACTGAGACAGTGTGGTGGTGCACACTTGTAATCCCAGCTCTGGGGAGGCTGAAAACGGGAGGATCCCTGTGAGTGTGAGATGCATAGTGAGACCTTGTAGCAAATACATTAGAAAAAAAAAAAAAAGGAATAAATACAACTTTTTAAAAAAGGAAGATTTAAAGCCAGAGTAAGTTCCATTTTACTTTTTAGGGTGCTAGAAGATCAACCTGCCATGTGATAGGCTAACACTGCCATGACAGACTTTTTAACACTTTGGAAACAGGAGGAACCCCACCTACAACTGCAAGTTCAGATCGATCCAATCTCATTTTGTGTGGAATAGGAAAATCAACCAGACCTCTTGCTTCTGATTTGTGTGCCTTCACTTAAAATAAACGCAGTGTGGGACAGCTTCAGAGTAAAAAAAAAATTTAACCATCCGTGTCATCAGGCCAAAGGGATGTGTGGATGTGACCAAAGACACTTTCTTAACTGCATCCCACAGAAGTCTGTTTATGACCCCGTCATCCTACTACAACTTAATTATTTAACTCCTGAGGCAGAGGCTCTTTATGGAATAAGCAGATGTGTGTCTCAATGAAACTCACAGGCTTTTTTCCTGCAGTTATATAAAAGATACTAACCCTGTCCCTGTTAATCAGCTGGTTCTCTGATGTGGAATTTTTTTTTTTTTTTTGGAAGCATGAGGTCACAACAGATGTAGAAGCATTCATCTGTGCTGAAACCTAATACACATCGGTTGTATTTGTAGTGTATCCACAGGGACCTGGCGGCACGGAATATCCTCTTGTCAGAGAAGAACGTGGTCAAAATCTGTGACTTTGGCTTGGCCCGAGACATCTATAAAGACCCAGACTATGTTAGAAAAGGAGATGTAAGTTTCAGAATGAGTCTGTGCTAAGTTGCAGAACTCAAACTCCTCATAGCAAGCCTTAGAACCTGTGCTTGTGAATGAAGAATTGTTTTTTGTTCCTGTAGGCATCTCTTCATTTGGTTCTTATTCTTTGTTTTCTTCTCACTTAGGCCCGCCTCCCCTTGAAATGGATGGCCCCAGAAACAATTTTTGACAGAGTGTATACAATTCAGAGTGATGTGTGGTCTTTTGGTGTTTTGCTGTGGGAAATATTTTCCTTAGGTAAGTTGCTTCTCTTTACCCCTTTGTGCAGACTCCAGATAGGACAGTAAAAGTTGATGACCTCCAGTATGTTTTCCTGTCTTTTATTTCACCTCAGAAAGTAGTATAACCTTGGACTGCAAAAATCTAGAAAGAAAAAAAACTGATATATAGATAATAAGTATGTGCAAGAATCAATCTTAGAGCTTTCTATAAAAGAAGATCTCATCACATAATGTCCCTTTCTTGTTTTATTCTAGGTGCTTCTCCATATCCTGGAGTAAAGATTGATGAAGAATTTTGTAGACGATTAAAAGAAGGGACTAGAATGAGGTCCCCTGATTATACCACACCAGAAATGTAAGAGTTTTTAAAAATACCCTTCCATGCTGTCTTTGCTCAGAAATTCTTCCTTCTGGAGAGCTTTCTGTTACTTATACTTCTTTTCTGGTTTGGTTTATATCTTCCTTTGCCCTGTAGTCTTTCCTGGTAATTTCAAGCACAGAGTCATTGTTTCTTTAAGCAATAGTAAATGATTATGCCCACTCAATGTCTTGTTTTTATTAGATAGTAATGTGTTATTGTATCTCATTTTTATTAGATGTTAATGGCTATGTACTTGTGCTTCCCAATGCAGACCTCTGTGTGTGTCTACTTAGCTTCAGGGCTTGTGGTCGCTGTGTATACATGTTCAGCACCCAAACGCTTTTCTTTTTTTTTTGAGCATCAGGTCCAACAGAATAGAGACAGTTAATGAAATCAGTGTTTTGCTTCTCAAGGTACCAGACCATGCTTGATTGCTGGCATGAGGAACCCAGTCAGAGACCCACGTTTTCAGAGTTGGTGGAGCACTTGGGAAATCTTCTACAGGCGAATGCTCAGCAGGTTTGTAGAGTCCCTGTGGTAAGAACTCTTATTGTTTGAATCCTCACCTGGCCGCCATGGTGTCCTCTAGGACACTGAATCAGGAGTCCAAATCTTTCACATCCAAGAAAACGATGATTTTTCTAAAGAAGAGATCTTAGTTCATAGCCTGGGAATAGACCACTCTTGCAATTGCTCATCTTTTTGGTCAAATATTCTTCAAATGAACAAAAGACCATGGCAAACAATGGAAGAAATTTCTAGGAATTATTAACTAATCTTTGCAGGTAAAAATATATCTGAACTGTGAAGAAGAGATGTTTTTCCTTTCCTTAGTAAAATCTCATTCTTCTATAATTTTCCCATCACATGGAGTTGTACCCTTTACCATGAGCAAGTTGATCTCAATCAGCATCTTGTGCTACTCTGGAGTCTATTTCTTCAGTTCTTTCTTTTCAACAACTAGGGGACATTAGGTTGTTTTATTTTTTTAGCCAATAAACCTTATAAACATTTAAATGTATCAAATTACCCTTTCTGTTTTTCTTGAAAACTAATGTTAAATTGTGCCACCTTTTCTCAAAAGGCCAATACATTGTTCTTAAGCATTTATTGCTTTTCTTTACACTATTGTCCATTTCCTCCATTGCCTTGAAATGCAGAGGCTAACATTGGATGCCATAGCTTTTGAGGGTTCTTGGCCCAAGTAGCTCTGTGTGTTCAGTCATTTCCTCCAGGCCCACAGCCTCCTTGGTCTTCACAGAAAGCATGCTTCCTACAGTCTCCTTTCCTACCTCAGTTTATCTTAGATTCTCTAATTTACCTACACATATTCCTTTCAGGTATCCATGTGCTTTGGCAAACCATTTCTCATATTGTCCTCAAGACCTATGTTCAGGTTTGAAAGCAGTGCACCCCATAGTTAAGAAGCCCCTATAGTCTTTGTTTTCATGCAAAGACCCTTGAAGGACAGAAGCCATAACAAAGCAGTCTGTGTTTATTGTTTCAGGATGGCAAAGACTACATTGTTCTTCCAATATCAGAGACTTTGAGCATGGAAGAGGATTCTGGACTCTCTCTGCCTACCTCACCTGTTTCCTGTATGGAGGAAGAGGAAGTGTGTGACCCCAAATTCCATTATGACAACACAGCAGGAATCAGGTACTGTATATGGCCAACATCCCCTCAAGGAAGGCTTCAAGGCCATCTCAGGGAGGAGGGAAGGGAAGGGAAGACTTCTGATGAAGGTGCCACATCCCATGTCCCCTAACTGAGCCCTGACATGCATACAAAGGGGGATGCTCCTCAGAGAGGTCTGGGAAGGTGAGCCCTTCCCATCTGCAGCTCGCATTGCTGCCACAGCTCTTTCTTCAGGAATTCTCAGCCCTGCAGCTGCAAATAGCTGGAATGCCACAGTTAGTTAATCTCCAGAAAAATGGGCCAATTCTTACAAAGACATCTGTATTTAAATTATGCCCCTGTACACTTTTATTAATGGGAATTAAATAGCTTTGGAGAGCTTCAGGAAGGAAAGAGGTCTGCACACATATAAAAATACACTTACAGCTCTCTGGTAAGGACACAGCCTGTCGCCAAGCTGTGTCCTGAATTAGACTGGACCCCAGCTCTCAGAAGCTCCCTACCAGTCTGATCCTCTGCATTTTATTTGCATAATGGGACATCTGGGCTTATTTGAAACTCACGCCCTACAGCGCTGTCTTGATCTGTACAGAGTTCTGAAGGCAGATTGCTTTTCTCTCTCTCCCAGCACCTGTGCACAAGTAAAAGTAAACTGATGTTCTAATGTGGAACTGAGATTGCCTTTCCTATGCCTGCGGCATCTTTGCTGTGCTTGATTCTTTCCTCAGACTAAGACCCCATGACATCGCAGGTCAGGCCCACTCCTGAGGGTGCTGAGGCTGCTGGAAAGCATGAGGTGCTCTCACATGTGTTTTGACCTTGGGCCAGGGGACCACAAAACCATGCAGGCTGACAAGACATGGGGCAGTCGCCCCATAGAGAAAGCAGGTTCTTCTATGCCAACAAGTGAGCAGGCTATTCTATTGATATCAACAATATTTGAGCTTCTTGGAAGAACTTTTCTATATTATCAGATTTTGCTTCCATCAGAATTCTGGTTTTGTGGGGTAGAAACTGGGATTTATTTTGGGTAGAGATGTGGAGTATGAGGCCTAGCTGGACTGCCTGAGGGCAGTGCTCAGCGGTGGGATCTAAGCCTTGGAGTCAGATAGAGCTGGGTGGGGCTTTCTGGTCTGCTGTTCAGCAGCTGTGCGACAGATTCCAAATCATCTGATCTGTGAATATCTTCATCTGTGGAGCAAGGCAAGGCCACTGGTGCTGTGTGAAAGTGCTTCTTTGAAGAATTACCTTAACACAATGTGTGGCGGCTGAATGCTCCTAGGAGAGGCAAGCCACGAGGGAGCTGCTCTTAGTTATGTTCTCGAGATGAAACCCACCCTGCTGATGCCTTTCTCCAAGCTCTTTTCTATAGTGCAAGGCAGGGGCATCTGAGAGACAGGGGGTCCTGAAATGAGACCATAGTTCCACTGTCACATTTGTGAAATCCTACTTCCGGTTCACCTGGCTTTCTAGCAGGTGACCTTCCTGCAGCATGGTCATTTCTGTGCTCCTAATCAGACAGCCATTTGGTCACGGGCTCTGCTTCTGATATTTTGGTGACCAAGTAGAGTGGTGATCTAAGTTGGCAGCCTCTTGGCTCACTTGGGGCTTTGCATGTGCTGCTGAGCAGGAGATGAATTCGTGTTTGTGTAGTGGAGGTGCCAAAGATGATGCTGGATCTAAAGTGGGACTGCTAACATTTATGTGCAGAAGCACAGACACATGTGACACCACTCTCAGTGAAGGCCTGGCTCCTATTTTTATGTCTATGAGTTTTGAATTGGTCTTTCCAGTTCCCTTTCTCTTTTGGCCAGCCATATATTGAAAACTAAAGTAGGAATTGGAATCATCTGCATCCCTTCCTAACTGCCTCTACTTTTTTTCTTCCTTTTCATAAAACTCATAAAGACCTTGTCATCAGCTGGGTTACAAGAGGCAGAAGTGGCCTCTGTATCCTGTCGGCCCCACTGCGGGCCTCTGCTGTGGTTCTGGCTCTTGGAGGAGACTGCAGCATGCCCATTTACCTTACAGGGGATGCTTTCTATTCTTTGTTAAGTTCCCAGCTAAATAGATAAGTTAAGTCTTTCTCTGTGGGTTTAACCTTATAGGTTTCAACTCCATTGCATTTTATAAATAGAGCTGGACAGAGACATCACTGTGGGAGCCAACTTCATGATTTGTTGTCCCTTTAAGCTGTTTTACAAGTATTTGTTCAGCAGTTATTTAGAGAACACTCTGCAGAGTGTGTCGGGGAAGAACCATTTAGGTCTAGACTTAGCTTTTTCTCTGATTTTCCCAATGGGTCGACTGGCCCTAGACTTGCATGCTTCCTGCAAGAAAACACATTCACTGGACTCATCTCTCTTTGTGGGTGGGTTGGGGACCAATTGTGATTGCTTTATTATTTCCTCTGGGAAAATAATATTATTTCACCTCCTACTCCAAGCAGCTTATGAAAGATTTCTTTGGCGTTCTCTCACAGAGAAAGACTTTGGCGCATAGCATTTTCTTCATTTAGGTTCATTGCTAGGGGTAATGAAATCCCCCTTGTGGATGGGTGTTAGGGACAGCGTGTTGGCGAATTGTTCCTAGATTTGTCCCTGGATATTAGGCTACTTGAATTGGGACTATCCTTTCTCTACCCTAGGTCTCTTCCATCTCTCCCTCTTAGCCCCCACCCCATAAAGTCAGTGTGCACTGGAGAACAAGTAGCTTTCTGTGTACATACTAAATGCTTGTTAAGGACTCAAACAACCATGGATGTGGCTCTCTTCTTCCTTTTTGCTTCTTGATGCTCTTCTCAGATAAGTGGTTTGAGTAAAAGAAAAAAGGAACTGTGCCTGTGCTTTGGGATTTGCGAAGCTAATTTGAGTTCTAGCTCTACAGTTTATTAGCTATTTTCTCCTCGAGTCTTGGCTTCCTCATCGCCACATGGAATGTAGCAAGAAATTTCATTTCCTAGTCTTGTGAGGAATAGATACATCGCTATCTGTGAAAATGCTTTCTTAGCTGATAAGGACCCATAACACTTTTTCAATTATTGGGTGCAGAATTCAAGAAGCTCTCCTAAGGCAGCTGCATTAAGCCCAGGCTACTGATTATGGTTGATTCTATACTCAGACATCTGAAATCCCATGGACATTTCCTCTCCAATTCGACTGTTCTTCTTTCTTCTAGATAAGTGTAATATCTCCTCACTGACTTCACTGACTGTGGTTTCATCTGGCTCAAGCCAGAGTCTGCTTTCTAAAGAGCCTACTTGCCCTTGTAAGTTCCATGCTAGTGTCCTTCAGGGGCTCCTCACTGCCCTCAAAATAATGACACAGGCATTCTAGATGTGTGACATTGGGCAGGTTCCTATGTCTCAGTTTCTTTATTTGAGAAGTCAGTATGATACCCAGTCCTGGAGAGGAAATACTTCTGTGAAGATGCCTTGCAACAAGCTTTGTAGAGCATTCAGCCCAGTTTCTGACATGTGACAAATTCTCAAGAAGGGCTTCTGAATAGATAGATGAAAGGAGGAATAAGTAGAGGAAGAGGTGTTTTCCAACAGCCACTACTTGTAGGGACTGAAATTAGGAAAATGTGGAATTTGATTGCTCCCTCTATATCATATCCTATTTCTTCTAGTTTGTTAAATGAGAGTGTGACCTGTTAGAGTCATTTTCTCCTCCATGGGGTAATGACCAGCCTCCAGGAGAAGGGGAGGGAGTCTCACCTTTCCTTCTTCACTCTTGGTCCTGAGTCTATGCAGCAAATTCCGGAAAGCTGCTTGCAATGATGAGCAGGCTGAGATCAGAGCGAACAGTGTGCTAGCTATCCCTGCGGGCCCTTTTTGCAAAAAGGACTCTCCTTTCTCCACTTGGGCTGTCAGTAGTTTTGCTAGCATGGGCCAGGCTTACCCAGAACTGTGTATCAGAGAATGGACCTTCTTAAGAGAAGAGTTGATCTGTTGTCTGACCAGTTTCATTGTTAAGACCCTAAAAGAAGCATGGGCATTCTAGACTTCAAAATAGGGAAACAAGCTTTGGTTGATAGAGCATTACTCTTTCTGGGAATACTATCTGTTCTTCCCAATGGCCCTGTGAGTTAGAGAGAAATATCTGTTGCCAATACATTTATTTTATGGGGTGGTGGAGGTACAAAACTGTTCACAGCTGCCTCAAGATTATACAGTAGGAGCTGGAATCATTTCCAATATAGTAATAGCCTCTAAAATATACAAAGTATCTTGAGATTCTCAAACTATTGCTTTTTTCCTTAGACAGGCAACTCTGGGGGCTACAAGGAGGGGGACTACAAGACTCATTCTTCCTTTGCTCCCACATGCTAGAACTGTATTCCATGTGGGAAGAGGAATTGTCTAGATCAATGCTGGCTGGGTCTCCTTTTGGGAGACCTATAGGCATTTCCTACGCTGGGGTTGATCAGGGAGCGTTAGGGAGCACAGCTTTCTTGGAGGCGGCCAGAAAGATGAGAGAAACCTGGTGCTGTACCCAGAGCTCAGTGGAAAACCTGCAGACTAGGGAGTCGAGGGGATGGCAGCTGATCACCCAGTCTGCTGTTGTTGTCTTCAGTCCAGCCCTAAACCTCAGAAGCATGATTCAAAGGACAGGGCCTCCTCCACACTCTTCAGTTATATTATACTTTTAAATGGGCTGTTACAGGAAATTAAGCTTTCAGTGTGTGCTAGCAAAGACAGACTTTTTGTTTTGTTTTTCTTCTTCCAGAGGATGTTTTGAAGGTTACTATTAAACTTGTGGCTGAAAGATAATGAACTTAGGTATTGCCTGTGGCATCTGCAGCCAAATATACCACCACTCAAATACAAATATTTGTTCTTTTGCAGTCAGTATCTGCAGAATAGTAAGCGAAAGAGTCGGCCAGTGAGTGTAAAAACATTTGAAGATATCCCATTGGAAGAACCAGAAGTAAAAGTAATCCTAGATGTAAGTACATCTTTTAAAAATAGTCTTAGAAATAATACCAAGGATGAAATACTAGCTAGATAAATATTAGCCTAAGCATTAGAGTCTTGGGGCCTCATTATAAGGCTGTCCTTGAGGGTATGTGCTCTGGGGCCATTATGGATCTGGAGCTTTGGTTTTCCCATAAAAATGAAGAAGCATTTGTCCAAGGCTCAGGATGGTCTAGCTTTGCACCCTGTTTCGCTGTCATTAGGCAAATGGTCACACTGTGCAGTGGAGAGAGGGATCCTCAGCTTCTTGCCACATTCCCTTTCTCCTTGGCACATTCCCTTTCTCCTTGCCACATTCCCTTTCTCCTTGCCACATTCCCTTTCTCCTTGGCCTAGGTTTACTCCTAGAAAGCAGTCACTTCCTTTGGTAGTTTGCACAATATCCAGCTAGGATTCCTTTATCTTCCTTAGCAGGACATTGGAGTGTATAGTTTGATAGATGGGATAAGAAATCAATTGAATAGCTGCTCAGTGTATACACTCAGTCAACTGTGCCATCCCCTGTGTCTTTAAAGGACAACCAGACAGACAGTGGCATGGTTCTTGCATCAGAGGAGCTGAAAACTTTGGAAGACAGAACCAAATTAGCTCCGTCTTTTAGGTAAGACTTTGATAAATTATAGAAACAATTTTCAATAGGAATTTTCAGAAGCAATGGGACTTTCCCTGTAGGTGCAGTTTTTCTTTTTGGTATCTTTGAACACTGGTGAAATTTGCACCCTAAACTAGCAATCTAACAAAGAAGTGAAACAACTCAAACCATGAAATTGACTGACAAGTCTAAAAAAAGTTCTGAAATGAATTAGAGAATTTGGTTAATTTTGATGAACAAATATATGAATATGAGGGTGTTTCTGAACACACTTACTAGGTGAGTAGTTTATTTGGTACTGGCCAGATAACAGAGAGGTCACTAGATGTGATCCCTAAAACTGTTGATAGGATTAAGATCTTTGGCACTCTGAAGAATCCTCAAGCTGGTAATTAAATTGGGGTATCTGTGCTAAAGAAGTGTGGCATGTAAGCAGATAAGTATCTACATAGTTAAAAACTGAGATGTAATTGCCTGAACTATAGGAAAAGTGTTAAATTTGTTTTTGAGAATCCTCTCCCTCATGCAGTTCAGTAGGAATTTGTTATAGCTTTCACTAGATATACCCACTTTTTTAAAATGAATTTTTAGGGCAGGGTCTACAGGTTCTCACTGCATAGATTGGACTCACAGTGATTCTGCTGTTTATAGCCTCCCAAGCACTGGGATTACAGGTGTGTGCCACCATGCACAGTCTCAATCACTGTCTCAGTGCTCCTGGGGGAGGGACCAGCATGGCACACAGGGATCGAACCCTGACTCCTGCACGCTGCCTAAGAAGCATGTACTTTAGTCCTCTGAGCTATGTGGCTGGCCCTTAGATATACCCACTTTCAACACACACCCAGAGAAAAAACCATAAAACTCTTATCTTTATAAAAATAATAGGAAGACAGTAGCCATGTATTTGCTGTGGGATTCATTCTAGGTTAAGACTAGAAAAGGTTTTTGATCTTCATGTAATCTAACTGTTACATAACATGGGAATACCTGAGAGATTTTGAGTGATACTTGAACAGTAATAATGACAATAATAGTAGCATTGAATTTGTTTAAGGCCCAACAGAAGAATTGATCACTTGTTTCACCCACTGATTCAAAACACTTATTCAGCAGCTACTGCATACCATGCACCATGCCATTGCCTGAGACAGAAACTAATTTGGGGGGATTAGATTGCAAGAAAAAGAATATTTCTACTTCTTTGAAATAATTTTTAAACCATATGAACACAGATTTAACCAAAATCCCTTTTTTGTAGTTTCTAACATGCAGAATTTGATAAAATATCCACAAAGGAGAAAAGACATTTTAGAATGACCTGAAAAAATATAAATCCTTAAGTTGTAGGCCAAAACCCCCTGCATTTCTACTTTTGATGTAATGACTACACCACTGAAAACAGTCTCCTGCTGCTGCCGAGTGATCGGGTCTTTAGTCCATCCAAGGAATGTGGTTTTGATGAATAAAAAGCAGTTTTTGACATGTCTGGCTTGATGGCACACACACCTCAAATTATTCAAGTTTGAAGTTGCTCAAGAACTTAGTTAACACCCATACTTGGCAGTGGGGCAAGCACAATGAACTCTCAGAACATCCCAGTTTCCTTGACTGTCAGGGAAGGGGCCTGCTGGCTCCTATCACAGTATCCAAGCTTGTCAATCTGCAAAGCCATAAAAATGTTCCATGGGTCCAGCCTTTGCATCACTCAGCAGAGCTGCCTTTCATCTCGTCCCAGGCTTGAAAGACTTGGACCTGCATAAGAGGACTTATCTGCAACTACTAATTTGTGCTGGTACCTGAAAATAGCCATTGTCTATGGAAACCTCTTATGCCGATTAGCAGCTGGGAGAGGGGGCTGTGTCTCTAGGGGGATTACAGCCCTCTTGGAGCTGGGAATGGGATTGGGGTGGAAAGCCAAACAACTGTCTTTCTCTTTCAACTCACTGAGTTGCTGTTTCTTTCCCAGTGGAATGATGCCCAGCAAAAGCAGAGAGTCCGTGGCATCTGAAGGCTCCAACCAGACCAGTGGCTACCAGTCGGGGTATCACTCAGATGACACAGACACCCCTGTGTACTCCAGCGAGGAGGCAGAACTTTTAAAGCTGGTGGAGGCTGCACAGCAGCCTGACTCTGGGACTGCACTGAGCTCTCCTCCTGTTTAAGAGGGGGTACACATATACCCTACTCCTGGAAATCACATGCGAGGTGCTGCTCCAATTTTCAAGGAAGTAGCCACATTTGATTTTCATTTCAGAAAAAGGACCTCAGACTCTAGGGAGCCAGACCTCCAGGCGTTTCCTGAGAAGATGCTTATGACCCAAGAATGTGTTTATGTCTTCTCCCAGTGCTGACCTTATTCTTTTTTCATTCACCCAGAGAGCCTGTATAATGTACCCTCCTGTGGGTCCCACTGTGAGTTAGAACAAAAGATGTTCAAGAAATGGCTCCTTTCCCAAAGAAGCAGCCCTACCTGGGTAGTGGATACCTCTGTAAGACAAGAAGGTGAACTAGGCAATGTCAGTGCTTGAGGTATGGTGTGCAGGAAAGGTTACAGGGCTGAGTCCACTGAAGAGGCACTGAGGAGGATCTAGGCCAAGAGCCAAGGCTTAAGTGTGGGGTCTGGACTGAGAGAAAGGAAAGTGCAAGCTTGCTTGGAGAGGGCACTGGAGCCTGCAGATGCATTGTGCTGCTGGTTCCAGGAGGTGGGCATGGGGCCTGTTAGGAAACGTAAAGGCTGAAGATGCCATTTCTGGTTTTAGATGGTTGCGTGCTCTTTGCACTGGGGCTAAAGTTGAGTTTGTGGGGCTGTTTCCGACTGCTAATGAGAGTTCCTTCCAGACTCTTACGTGTCTCCTGGCTGAGCCCCAGGAAGGAAATGATGCAGCCCTGGCTCCTTGTCTCCCAGGCTGATCCTTTATTGAGAACACCACAAAGAAAGGACGTTTGGCCCGGAGCTCCCCGTTGAGTTGCAGAGTTCTGATGGTCCCCATCGGCTTTTGGCTCTCTGGATGAAGACCCCTGTAACTGTTCTGTGACTGTGCCTGAGACTGAGAGCAGTAGGGCAGCATCACGCTGGGATGGCCACAGCTTCAGGAAGGACCGCACTTCTTTGTTGTCCCCTCACTGCCATCCTATTCTCACCCTCAGGCTGGGCCAGAGTTGTAGTTATTTGGCTTCTACACTCCAGAAAATGTGATTTGGTCTGTTGATGCTCTGAATTTTAACCAGGTTTCACAATTACCTTGTAGCCAAAGTAATAACAATGTCTATTGTACTATTTAGACTTTTAACACATAAAGCTATCTCTACTACTGGTTTTTGCCCTGGTTCTTTTCTTTTTTCAAAAAGAAAAAGTATTTTTTCCATTGGTACCATAGTGTGAGATGGGGGGAACAGTGACTACAGGACATGCTATGGCACATATATTTATAGTCTGTTACGTAGAACAAATGTAATATATTAAAACCTTATATTATATATAATGAACTTTGTACTATTCACATTTTGTATCAGTATTATGTAGCATAACAAAGGTTGTAATGCTTTTAGCAGCTGATGTCATTTTATTAAAAAAATGAAAAATGAAGGAATCTTTGTACCAAGTTGTATTACTATATCAGTTCTCTCATAACTAAAATGGAAGAGGAGGAGGAATCAGACATAATTAGGGTTGATTTTTACTTTTACTTGTTCCCTTTATTTCTTCTTATAAAAAATGTTTTCACAAAATGCTTATATACTTTATAAACCAATAAATGTATTGAGTGCAAATATACAATATTATTATAACTTTCTTTTTATTACAACTATGTAATTACTTTTGCCTCCCCTCTTTTTTATAATGCACATAATTCACACAGAAACACATTCTTGTCATATTCTGAGCTCTTTTGAGATAATGAAAACACAGATCAAGAGAGCCATGATTCTGTGGCCTGCCAGCGAACCCCATGCTGGCTAGAACAGCCCTGCACAAAACTGACAGGGGAGGTCTTTTGACAGGTGCACACAGCAAGGAACAGCCCGAAGAAGCAGGGGGCAGATGTATGGCCTCTAATAATATTTTGCTCTATTCTTACAGAGTCAGAACAGCAGATTCCTCATTGCCATTAGGAATGATTGTTTTTGCCTGAATTCAGTGAACACAATGGTATAACAACTCTTTGGTACCAATAAGTGACCCTACCTTATCTGGGATTTTTCAAACACAATATTTAAAGTGTTGCAGCCAGTGAGATAGCTCAGCAGACTAATGCATCTAATTAGGCAAGCTTAGGCAAGTGCAGGGACCGTGGTTTGATCCCCAGCAACACATGCCGGGCCAGCCCACCCCAGGGCATGCTGAGCCAGGCAGAGTCCAGACCAAGTGGCACATGCCTATAATCCCAGCATTGGGGAGGCTAAAAGCAGGAGGATCCCCACAAGTCTGAGCTGAGCTGAAAACCTGCAACAATAAAACACATTAAAAAATAAAATTTTACCTCACCCGACATACCTGTCTTATTTTCCAAAATGATTTCTAGGTTTCTTATCATAAGTTTTTCCCATTTCAAAAATCACTCCCTCATTTTCTTCTTTTATTACATCTAAACTCATTTGGGATTTTTTTTCATGTAGGGAATGAGATAGGAGTCTTGCTTTTGTTTTTCCCCCACTCAGGCCATCCATCATGGCAGCACCATTTATGTATTACACTTCTTTTCCCTGTGTTTAGAGAGATCTCTGTTTTGCGTCTGTTTTCAATGTCTGTCATTTCACAGAGACATTCTGCCCAACTTGATGATGGAGAAGAAAATGCCGGTATCTGGTATCTGTGTGGTTCCGGGGGACAGGGTTTAACAGAATGGGCAACTGGCTGGGATTAGTGGATTAGTATCTCCTGCTGAACTTCATTAAGCCGGGGGTCAGAATGTCTCTGGTGAATGCTCCTCGGCTATTCCCGTTACTACTGCCTTTTCCAGTAAATGAGTGGAAGAAGAGTCTAGGTTACTTAAGATGAAAAAGACTTTGTAGAAAAACACAGAAATTTCTTCACTTTAGGAAAAAGAAAAGATTTTGTTTCTCCTAAGTGGCTCCTGGCATTGTTTCCAATGTGAAGAATTTGGATTCAGCCAAAACTTAACATTTTATTAAGAAACACATTCTGCACCCTAAGCAGAATGATTAGGAAAGGCTTGACATTTTCCCTCCTCTCCTGTGTGCTGCACATCTCGTTAGCTCTTTTTCCTCTCCACACTTGCCCCACATGGAAGAAAACTCTGTGGCTTTTTAAAGTGCTTCCTGCTTGGTCTTATTTTCAAAGCTTAAATTGGAGGCTTTTGGGATTTTTTAGGGGAGACCACACTCTTCCCTGAGCTCCTACTCTTTCTCTTTTATTCTTTCCTGCTTTCCTTCCAAGCTTGGGGTCTCCTCATCTTCCTGTCTAAGTGCTTCTTCTCTGTGTCCTGCTCCCAGCAGCCTTTGTCTGTCTTCTGCAGCCAACTGGAGAAAGTAGTGGGGAGGGTTATGTTCATTTCCCCTGGACTAAACTTTTCTATCAAAGCAAGTTTCTTTGTCCTCCTCATTGAAAGTAGAAAAGTCAAAGCTGTAAGCCCACGACTGTGTAGCTGTTCACCCAATTTTCCTGTCTCCCCTTAGCATGCTTCTATCCACCTCAGACTCAGATATTTATCATCACAGCCATGTGATGCAAAAGAAACTAGGAAGCTTAACATTTTCCCATATTTGCAGGTCCAAAGGAAAAGCCTTAGGGGTAGTGCGCCAGTCCATGAATTCTTGGGTATGCAGGGGACACAGCTCATTAGGCCTTGTTCTAACTCAGTTTTATAAAATGCATTTTTAAGTGAATCTTTTCCTTTTGAAGGGTGTAGGCCCACATAAAAATCTGAATACATTTTTGGCAATTTTAAATCCAATTCTTGGGATAGTTGGGGAATGTTCATAAGTGATAAGAAATGAAAAAAATGTTTATTTCCTTTTTAATTGGTATAGAAAGAACTCATGGAATCTAGGATTAGCAACCCAGAAAGAAGAGTGGCAACCAGGTTGGTGTGAAATTCTGGAACTAATGTGTTAGAACATAGCAGTCCCAGGAAAAGCGATTGAGAGATAGGGGCTCTGTGCTGGGAAAAATTATTCCAGTGGAAACTTCTGATAAGACAAGGATTGCAGTAACCTGTGATTGACATCAAGTGAATGTTAGAGAGATGTCAAATTGTCCCTTAGATTGTTCCTTGCATGGTTTTATGTAAGTTTTTGATTATAAAGTTACATCAAATTTAGTGGTTTCATTTTTTGTTTTTTAGTTTAAAATAAAAGAATGAAGAGGAAGGTATGGCGTGATCATTTTTACTTTAGCTTCACCTGTTGTTTATGCCAAGAACTTTAGGATGTATAATAAATACACCTACCCCAAACTGGCAAAAGCATACTTTCATACTGCAATTGTTTGAAACTCAGTTTTTATGTTTTTATTTTACTGTTTTTCGGAACTGAGGATTGAACTCAGGACCTTGTGCTTGCTAGGCAAGCATTTATTCTGAACCATTTTTTTTTGCAGTACCAGGGATTGAACTCAGGACCCTGTGCTTGCCAGGAAAGTGTTTATTCTACTGAGCTATCTCCCTGGGCTCTTTAGATACATGACAATAGAAAAATCACAATTATAAATGTGATTTTTCTTTTTTAGTTTTATTCCAGGTTTTGCTCTCTTTTCCCTTCAGAAAATAACATTTAGGCAAAATATCTCATTCTGTTTTCTGTTACTATACCTAAATACCACACACTGGATAACTTAAAAAGAAGAGATTTATTTAGCTTTTGATTCAGGAAGCTGCTTAAATTTCCAGCTCATGAAATTTGGAGGAAGATATTAAAACCATAGCAAGGGAATTAATGTATGTTAAATTCTTTCATTACAGAACTCTTTCCATGTCTGACTCTGGATCCACATGGGGCTTATAGGATATGGGACCTGGGCTGACTCATTAATGGGATCCAAGTGCTATGTACAGGGCTTCTCCTTAAGAGAAGAGAATGACTTCTGCTGACTATGTGCACTGAAAATCTCCCCAGAGACTGTAGCTGGGAATGAAAAATCAGATGTAAGGCAGATGTTTCTTTGCTCTCTTCAGTGAAAGGAAAGCAGAAAAGTAAAAGCCCACAGTGGTGTAGTTGTTCACCCAATTTTTCTGTTTGCAAAAGAAAAAAAAATTAGATTTTTACTTGGTTTTACACCCTTGAAATGGAAGATTCACTTAAAAATGCCATTTTATAAAGCTGAGTTAGAATATCGTCTACTGAGCCTTGCCTTCTGTCTGCCCAATGGAAGCTGCCAGAGTGAGTGGAAATATACCATGGTTCATTTCCCCAGGCTAACAAAACTGGAAAACAGAATCCTGCAGTGCACACTGGGGAAAGCAAGAAAGCAACACCTCCCATATTAATCAAGGGCCAAAGATCCAGCCCTTAATAATAAACTTAAAGTCACCTTCATTTGTTTTTTGCTTCACTTGATTTATAAGATGCTTACAATGTGCCAAGTAGTCATTTTAAAGGTTTACTGATACTGACTCATTTAAGTAACTGGAGGTCTAGATCGTGATGTGAGCATGGCCAGGGATGTACCTCATGGTGCAAGCCCCTGCCTGGTAAGTTTAAGGCCCTAAGTTCAAGCCTCAGTACAAAAAAAAAGGTGAACCTCATAGTCTCCTCAGCTGGGCAAACTAAGGCACACAGAAGGACCCCTAGTAATGGTTTCTACAAGTGCCAGGTTTTTGACAGGCAGCATTTAAAATTAGTTCCTTAGATACATGGATTGAAAGTTATCAACAGAACCACAGAAAGGTGGCACTCCACTCTTATTCCAGAGCTCTGTGTAGCTTTATGGTCTCACTATAATGAATCGAGCATAGTTTCCTTATTGACTCAGCCATTCTTTATTCAGTCATTCCTGACTGAGTTCAGGAACTGCTTTAGGTGCTGTAATACATAGATTTCTGCCATGGGAACCACCCACTTTAATTTTAGAGATGAGAACAAGGCTGAGAAAATGAAGCTTATCTTCGTCTAGTTCATTTCATGCTGCAACAGTTGTATTTCATTTGTGAAGCAAAATGAAATTCTGAGTATTGTCCGGAAGAACTCAGCATTGGTAGGGTCTGGATGGCAATGCAAATGGAATTTTTGTACTGTTATAATATTCTACTGCTCTTCATTTTAAACTTATACAATTGGTGAAAATCTAGAGCACAGAAAGAGTAGTTTCTATTATTATCAGTTTTAACAAAAATTCTTCAATAAAAATTATTTCACAGAATGATTTTCTGTTGGGCATTTCCAAATATTGTCAAGTAATGCACAATCAAGTAATGCGCAACATTTCTTAAATTTATCTATTTCACAAAATAAAGTGTATTTTTGTATACATTATCTTGAGAATCTAAGAAACCTGTACTAGAGGTTAATAGAAATTATTTTTCTTTTATTCTAGTCATCATGGATAGATCATGAAATACTGCTGTGCTTTTCCCCTGCCCTGTCCTATCTAATGTGACTGGAAAATTACGCTGAAGATCTGTCATGAAGAGAAGGGGAAAAGCCCTCTTCTTTTGTCACCTGTTTGATTAGTGAATTTCAGAGCTCTGCCAAGCTTTTGTTCCTATGCCTTTTATGCTGGAGCAGAGCTCATGACTACTGTGAGGGATGAACAGGACTAGAGGCTGTCATGCCAGCATTCATTCCTGATGCCAGGCTTACAGAATTTGTTAAGCATTCTCCCTCAGAAAAAGCTCCAGTGAGTATTAATTTTGAGTGACATATAGTGGGAGAGCATGTTCAATCATGGTGTAAAAGAATTTTTAGGCAAGCATATTGTGAATTTAACTTTCATTATGTTTTTTTACTGCATCGTGATGGACATTTGAGTAGCTCTGGGATCACTGAGTCAGGAATATGAAGAGCAGAGAGCTAATACTGATCATCTGCTATAGGCCAGGTGCTGAATCTTACATATTTCTTCATTTGAATGGCAAAAAATAAAATAGCAGCTAAGCAGTTTCAAAACAGATTAGTTGGACACCTATAATAATTAACACATTGCATATTGTTGTCTTTATATTAGTTATTCAGAGGACAAGATGCAGACATGATATCTTGTCTAAACATTATTAGTATGCACCTTTCTTCTCAATGAACTAAGAGAAAATAGCTGTATATCTATCCTAACTATCTTGTGTGTATATATATATATATATATATATATATATATATATGTATTTTTCCACACCAAAATGGTCCTTTATTTACATCCCTATTTTTTCTTTTCTTTTGTCAGAGATGGATGTCCCATTGTGGTCAGAGAAGCTATATTTGGAGAAGTCTTTAAAGGGCCTTTTCATACTTGATGCCAGACCAAAGATCGTAGGTACATGAATTCAGCAAAATAACCCAATATAGTCCAATAGTGCATAGCAGTAGTGAGTTATCAGCACAGCTGGCACTTGTCTGAAGTTACTGACTTGAGCCATTTATAGCTCAGCATTTTAATATAGCTTTGCTTTTATACCTCGTGGTTACTCTTTCTGCTGGATGGTTAAGACCAACTTAAAGCAAGACCTATACAACTAAAAATGCAGCTTTTGTATCTGACAGGGTCAGTCAAATCCCCTCAGGATTTACCCTGGAACCATGTACAGCACCTTGTGGATCTTTTGTCAGTGTCAGCCTATGCATGAGTCATGGCCACTGCTTGACCAATTAGCTCTCTGTGAAAACCCGAGAGAACATTTTCTATCCAGGTGACTCTCCTTAGGCACACTACACATCATTGGTCACTTTCCTCTGTGACTCCATAATCTCCTTGATCAGGAAATTTGGGACACCATTTAGTTACAGGATGTCACAGCAAAGATTCTCTTATATCCTGAGTCCTCACTGACCTTGAATGGCTAGGGCCAAAATATTGACTATCTTTTTAGTTCATCTACCTTTCTAATTTTTGGTCTGCAAACTTTAGTTGTAAACCACCCAGAAGAGAAGCTTAATGATATTATTATTCTGTAACAGAAGCAGTTAAGCTTAACATTACTATCTGTTTGAATACCACATACCTTAGACATAAAATGCAACCACTATTTTCCAATAACCTTGGATATTCTGAAATTTAAACCTGTATAAAATGTTGAAAATCAATTACACATGTTTAACACAGAAATTTAGAAATCAAACCATATATATATATATATATATATAAACATTGTAGCAGAACAATCCTATGACATTTTGTTTTTCTTGTCTCTCATTTATTGTATTAAGTTTTTTACATTTACTTTAAAGGGAGGGTAGAAGCAATAATTTACATGACAGTAGAAGCAGTATGCATTTAGAAGGCCAAAATGGTGGTATATTAACATAGTTTTAGTTTTACACATTGCTGTCCACAGTGTAGTTGCTTAGTTCACAGATATCAGCGCATAGAGAATTGTTCCCATTAACTACTATTTTTAAAAAACCTGATGGGAATTCTTAAGACCATTGTCTTAACCATCTTGTTTTGCCCCTACTATATTTCCTAACTTTTCTCCTTTGTCTGTCTTCGTTGTTTAATCTGTAAGTTCTCTTTTTCCATTTAACTTATAACTTTCAACTTTTATTTCTTCTTTTGAGTTCTTACACTAGGGAGACTATACTATATTTACACATGTGGATCTGGTTTATTTCACTTATGAGTATAACTCCAAGTGGCATCAACTTGCTTATGAAGGCTTTAATTTTATTTTTCCTTATAGATGAGTAATACTCCATTGTATAAAAAAAACACATCTGTTTTCATCCATTCCTCAGTTGACAGGCATTTTGATTGTTTCTAAGATTTGGCTACTACAAGTTGTGCTGCTATAAACATAGGCACACATATATCACTATGATATGATGTTTTCAGTTCTATTGTGAAAATTTCCAGAAGGGATAGCTGGATTGAATGGGATTTCTAGTCCTAATTTTTTGAAGTGTCCACACTGATTTCCATAATGGTTGCATCAGTCTACACTCCCACCAGCAGCCTCTCCAACATTTGTTGTTGGTTGATTTCTTTATGATAGCCATTATTTCTTTATTATTTTTTCCATAATTTTATTGAGAAACAAATGGCAATGAGATAGTTTCAAATCAAGTTAGTAGGACAGTTTCAATAATTAATACATTGCATATTGTTGTCTTAGTGGTTATTCATTGTACAAGATGCAGACATGATATTCTGTTCATAAACACTATTAGAACAAATGTTTCTATTTATTGAATTAAGAGAATGTAACCGTATATCTATTCTATTTTGAATATACAGATACAAAATGGTCGTTCATTTGTATCCCCTTTTTTGTTTGGTTTTGTGATTTAAATATTATAGATGTGTGAATTTAGCAAAATATTCCAAAATAGTCCAGCAGTCCATAATAGTAGTGGGTTTTCCATAAGACTGGCAATGTCAGAAGTTGTTGACTTGAGCCTTTTACTGCTCAGCATATTATTATGGCTTTACTTTTTATACTTTGTTTTTATACTTTTCTGTTGGATGATTAAGATCAAGATAAAGCAAGAACCATATAACAAGAAATGTAGTTTTTGTATCTGATAAGGTCAGTCAAATTCTCTAAGGATTTATCCTGAAATCTTGTATCAGTTTGTAGATCCTTTGTCAGAGTCTAGCCATATGGATGAGTCATGGCCATTGCTTGACCAATTTGCTCTCTGTGAAAGCCCGAGAGAATGTTTTCTCTCCATGTGACTCTCCTTAGGCACACTCTATATCATCAGTCACTTTCCTCTGTGGTTCCATAATCTCCTTGATCAGAAAATTTGGGACACAACTGAGTTACATGATGTTACATTACAGGCTGTGATATGTCCTGAGTCTTCACTGACCTTGAAGGGCTAGGGCCAAAATGTTGGCTATCCTTGCAGTGCTCCCTTTTGTCTAATTTTTGATCTGAAGACTTAGGTTGTTAACCCTCTAGAAGAGAAACTTATTGTTGTTACCCTACAACCTAGGAAGTTAAGTTTAACCTCACTATCTGTCACACATCTTAGGCATAACATGGAACAGGTATTTTTCATCAAGTATTGATATGTTAAACTTTAAGTCCCTACAGCATATGAAGAAAAAAATTAAAAAAAATAAACTATATTTTATAAAATAGGAATAAACAATTACACATTTACACACAGAAATTTAGAAATCTATCCACATAGAGCATTGTAGCAGGATAGTCCTGGAACACACCTTTTCCTATCTCCTGCCTTCATTAATCAACCACTTCTGTTTCAACAAACATCTACACGAGAGACAGCATGATTGCAACTGGTGTGTCATGACAAGGAGCATGCACTCAAAGGACCAGAATGACAGGTACTCCAAGCATGACCCTACTGTTGCACATTGACATGATAGCCATTCTTTCTGGTGTAAGATAGTATCTCATTTTTTTTTTTTTTTTTGATACCAGGGATTGGACCCTGCACTTGCCAGGCAGGCGATTATTCTTTTGAGCCATCCCCCTGGCCCTCTCAGTGTTGTTTAATTTGCATTTCACGAATGGCCAGTGATGTGGAACATTTTTCATGTATTTATTTTCCTCTTTTATTTCTTCCTCTGAGATATGTGTGTTCATCTCAGATGCCCATTTTTGGATGAGGTCTTTAAATTTCTGGTCCCTAATATTTTTTGTTCTTTATAAATTCTAGATGGAAGATATCTTATTCGTTAAGATTTTTTTCCCAGTTTGTAGGCTGTCTTTTCACTATGTTGGTAATTTCTTTTGACATGCAGAAACTTCTCAATAAGAGGAGATCCCAGTTGTTAATTCTTTCAAGTATTTCCTGTGCAGCTTGATTTTCATTCATGAACTGTCTGCCTACTCCCATGTCTTCAAATTTTTCACCTACTTTCTTTTCCAGGAGATTTAGTATTTGTGTTTAATGTTAAGACCTTTAATCCATGTTTACTTCAGTTTAGTGCATGGTGATAGACCCAGGTCAAGTTTTAGTTTTCAGCATGTAGAGAGCCAGTTTTTCCAGCACTATTTGTTACAGAGGCTATCTTTCTTCCAGTAAATATATTTTGCCTCTCTGATGAAGATAAGTTGGCTGAGTGTGTTTGTAGTTGTATCTGCATCTTCTAATCTATTACATTGATCCTCAGGTCTATTTTTTCTTTTGCCAGTACCATGCTGATAATATCATAGTAACTTTGTAGTGTAATTTCATGTCAGGGATTTTAATGCCTCCTGCCTTGCTTTTGTTGCCCAGGATTGAGTTTGCTATTCTAGGTCTTTTCTGGTTCCAAATAAATTTTAGGAATGATTTCTCTAGGTCTGTGAGGTACGTTGGTGTTATTTTGATAGGATTTGCATTAAATCTGTGTAGCAATTTTGGAAGCATAGCTATCTTCATAATGTTGGCTCTTGCTATGCAGGAGCAGGACATATCTCTTCATTTTCTGAAATCCTCTACGATATCTTTTTTTCAGAGTACTGTAATTTTCATTGAATAGATCTTTTACTTCTTTCATTAGATTAATTAATTCTTGAGTATTTCATTTTCCATGGTGCTACCGTAAAGGGTATTGTTTCCTTAATATCTCTTTCGGTTTGTTTGTTATCTGTGTAGAGGAATGCTATTGACTTTGGAGTATTGATTTTGTAACCTTCTATGCTACTGAATTTATTTATTAATTCTAGAAGCTTGTTGGTGGACAGTTTTGGGTCTTCTATGTAGAGTATCATGTCACCTGCAAATAATGATAGTTTAACTTCTTCTTTACCTATTTTTATTCCTTTTATTTCTCCCTCTTTTCTAATGGCTCTAGTTAATGATTCCAAAATATATTGAATAAGAGTGATCATAGAGGACAGCCTTGTCTTGTACTGGACCTGAGAGTGAAATATTTGTTTTTCCCCATTTCGAATTATGTTAGCCATTGGGTTGTCATAGATGGCTTTTATCAGATTGAAGTAGAGAACATCTATTACAATTTTCTGTAGGACTTTGAACATGAATGAGTGTTGGACTTCGTCAAAAGCTTTCTCTGCATCAATTGAGATGATCATGTAGTTTTTAGATTTCAGTCTTTTAATATAGTGTATTACATTTATAGATTTTCAAATATTGGACCATCCTTGTGTCCCTGGAATGAATCCTACCTGGTCATGGTGTATGATCTTCTTGATGATTTGCTGTGTTCTATTTGCTAGGATTTTATTGAGCATTTTTGCATGTATATTCATGAGGGAAATTGCCTGTAGTTCTCTTTCTTAGTTTAATCTTTCTCTGGTTTTAGTATCCATGTAATACTTGCCTCCAGGAATGATTTTGGGAGGAATGCTTTCTTTTCAATTTCCTTGAATAGTTTGAGGAGTACAAGGATTATATCTTCTATAAATTTCTTATAGATTTCAGCTGTGAATCCATCAGTTCCTGGGATTTTGTTTGTCAGTAAGTTTTATTTTTAATTACATTTTGAATTTCATTGGCTACTATTGGGTTATTAAGAGTCTTATATTCTCTTGAATCAGTTTTGTTAATTTTTACTTTTCTAGGACTCTTTCCATTCTTCTGTGTCTTTGATTCTGTGAGAGTAAAGATTTTCAGTGATCTTCTGAATTTGCACAGAGCCTGTGGTAATTTCACCATTTTCTTTCCTTACTGCTTGAATTTGAGTTTTTTCTTTCTTCTTTTTGATGAGGTTAGCTAAGGGCTTATTAATTTTATTTTATCTTTCAAAGAGCCAGCTTTTTGATTTGTTAATTCTTTGTATTGTTTTTTTGTCTCAAATGCATTAATTTCTGCTTTAATCTTTATAATTTCCTCCCTTCTTTGGGCTTTGGGTTTGGTTTACTCTTCTTTTTCTAGATGTTTGAGGTATAACATTAGGTTTTTTTTTTTTTTTTGGTCTTTTTGAGACAGGGTCTCACTGTGCAGTTCAGGCTGGCCTTAAGCTCACTTTGTAGCTCAGGCTGGTCTCGAACTCACAACAATCCTCCTGCCTCAGCCTCCCGAGTGCTGGGATTACAGGCCTGCGCCACCACGCCCGGCTTAACATTAGGTTATTTGTTTGTTACAGTTCTGTTTTACTAATGTCTGCATTCACAGCTATACATTCCCCTTGAAGAACTGCTTTCATTGCATTTCATAAATTCTGATAAGTTGTGCTTGAATTTTCATTGAATTGTAGCTACTGTTTAATTACTTGTTTAATTTCATTCCTAACGATTGGTTGTTGAGGAGGTTGTTGCTTAATTTCCATGTGTTTATGGGGGTTTTGTGGTTTCTTTTATCATTTATTTACAGTTTCATTGTACTGTGGTCAGATAATATGCATGAGATAATTTTTGCTTCCTTGCATATAATTAAAAATGATTTATGGGTTAGTGTGTGATCTAATCAGAAAATGTTCTATGAATAGCTGAAAAGAATGTGTGTTCATCTGTGGTTTGGTGGAACATCTGTGTGTGTCCACTAAGTCCATTTGTTCAAAGGTCTGGTTCAGTTCTTCTATTTCTTTGCTGATGTTTTTTGTCTGCTTAACCTGCATTTTTTGTGATATGGGGTGTCAAAGTCTCCTGTTAATATTGTGGTGCTAGATATTAGACTTTTCATGCCTATTGAGATTTATCTTATATAGTTGGTTGCTTCCATTTTTGGTACATATATGTATTTATGAGTGTTATCTCTTCCTCTTGCATTTTTCCCTTAACCGGTATGTAGTGGCCTTCTTTATTATTTCATTTGATCATTCTTGTTTTGAAGTTCAGACTATCTGAGAACAGGATTGCTACCCCTGCTTTTTTCCGAGGTGCTGGGGCATGTATTATTGTTTCCATCCTTCGACTTTCAGTCTATGAATTTCTTTATGCATATATGTGTTTCTGGTATATAACATATTGTTAGATTTTGCTTTCTAATCCATTCTGCCAGTCTATTTCTTTTAATAGGTGAATTGAGTCCATTTACATCGATGGTTATAGTTGAAATGTATTTCATTATGATTGACATGTTATTTACCTGCTTCTGTATGCCTGTTTTTCTCCTGTGTTTGTTTGTCCTGTTTGGTGGGTTGTTTCTATTCTCATTCATAGATTTGTGGTCATTTTGGTCCCTTTCTAGAATATCTTTTAGTAGTCTCTGTATGGTTGGCTTTATCATCATGAAATTCTCTAGCTGTTCGTTGTCATGGAAGTATTTCACTTCTCCATCAAACTTGAAAGGTCATTTTGCAGGGTATAACAGTCTGGGTTGGGATTTCTTTTCTTGCAAGACTTGCAATACTTTGCTCCATGCTCTTCTTGGCTTTTGAAGAGAAATCTGCTGTTAGTCTGATGTGTTTTCCTTTAAATGTGATCTGTTTCTTTTCTCTAGTAGCTTTTAGTATATTGTTCTTGTGCTGAGTTTCGGGGTTATTGATTATTATATGTCTGGGTGTGGTTTCAATTGGGTTAAAGTTATTTGGAGTTCGGTTACCTGAATGTCAGAATGTTTCCCCATGTTTAGGAAGTTTTATACTATTACTTCTGCCCATATTTTTTTATATCATTAGTATTGACTCCTTCTTTCTCATTGATGCCTACTACTCTTATGCTGTTCACCTTTGCATCATCTTCCAGATGTTGAATCACTTTTTCTTGCATCCTAGTTGTTTTTAAGAGATCTTTTCTTACTTTTTACTAGCTGCAATGTTGTCTTCAAGATCTGAAACTCTATCTTCACTTTCATTCAAATGGTTTTGCCAACTTTTTATTGAGATTTTAATTTTCTGTTTATCATTTTGAATCTGCTTCATGCATTCTACTTCTTTCCTCTATTGCTCATTCAAGGTTTCAATCACTCTTCTATTCCCCTCTATTTTTTTTATCATTGTCTTTGCTAGAAGCACTCAATAATTTTTTCATTATAGTTATCATTTCTTTTATTACTTTAGAGATTATTTCTGATCTGATTTTGTCTATACTTTTCTGCAATTGTTTCTTTACTTCAGATGCTATTATTTCAGAGAGTTCAGGTGTGTGATTGATTTCCAATGTCTTCTATGTTAGTATCTCCTGCATTTGTTCGGGGCCTGAGTGTATTTTGCTCTTTCTTTTTGTCATTTTGTGTAGCACTATCCTCTGACCTTTGGTGTAGAGCTTTGGTGCAGTTATTATCTTAGCATCAGCGATATTATTACCCAAGAGAGATTATAGCATTAAGGTAGTTATACTTTTATATTTACAGAACTACATTTAAGAACACTGTTAATGGGTAGTGACATTTAGCAGATCACAAACTTTTGTAACTAATGGGTTTGTATTTTAAACCATAAGAGCAAACATTATGACTGTATAGCTAAGCAGATATTAAGTTGTGAATTTGTATTAAATTAGTTTCCCTAAGTTCTGTCTGATGTCCTCCTCTTCATGTTCCTGGTGTCTGCCTGGAAGACAGGCTGATTCACCCAGTTACCTGTTGTGCCTTCTCTCCATCCAAAGAAAGAGAGGATGCTCCCATAGATCTGGGCCTAGCAAAGTGTCTCATCTTACTGGGTCTGAGTCTACCAAGTTTAAACTCATCTAGCTGGGCCTTGCTTGGGTCTGGATGCTGTGCTCTGCTTCATCCTGCTGCATCCTGTGGAAGTGAACACACTGTGCCCCCCTCTGGCAAAATGTTCTTCTCTTGGATTATTTGGTTGAGTCTCATCTCTAGTCTTTCTTCAGAGAATTTTGCCACAGGGTTCCACGCCAAGATATATATATATGAAGAAGGTTATAACAGGCTGGCGGGCAGTCTCACATACACAGAGGGCCTGGGCACTTGATAGAAATTGAATCTTACATATTATTAGCTCATTAAATCTTTGTAATGGACCCTTGTGTTAGGTGACATTATCTATTTGTTACAAGTGAAAACTGGCAGTTAAGACATTTTGGTTTGGTCTTTCTTTCTCTCTGTTTCTTTTTTGGTACCTTTGTAGTATATACTGATTACATTCATCATGGATAATTGGTACATATACTGACATTTCTTTATTTTTTTAATCAATGGTACTCCTCTATCACCTCCTCCATGCATCTCAGATCCCTTCTCACTCATATAGCAGTTGGTGCTCCCAGAAAGACAGTTATGTTATAATATAATATAATATAATATAATATAATATAATATAATATAATATAATATAATATAATATAATATATAATACAATGTCATGCATGTCATGTCATGTCATGTCATATCATATCATAATGTAAGGATTTATAACATAGGCTTATAATGGCTGCCTGCTGAGGCAGGTGTCAGAGTGCAAAAGGGCTGTCTGTGTGCTGATATCCAAAAGATCCTGTGAAAAGGTGAAGGCCTGGAGCTGCCCTATCAGGAAGCTGAAGGGTTTGCAATGAACGGCTGAGAGTCTGCACTGAAAGCAGGAAATGGACATACCAGGTAAACGCGTAGGCAGTAGCTCCTCCCAAAAAGCAGAAGGGAGCTTCCTCTATTTCCCCTTTCTTATTCCGCCTAGGGTACAATGCACCAGTGCTGCTCACACCCAGGATGGGTCTTTGATGTCCTCAGTAAGTCCATTCATGAAACCCAAAGGTGTGCTGAGCCAATCAATTGGACATTTCTCACTCATCTTGACACAACAGTTAAATATGACAATATTTACACAGTATATGCATTTTTTGTCTTATCGGCTGCTTTGAAGATTTAGCTATAATGAACGGTGCTGCTATAAATGTGTATATGCATGCACCAGGATATGTGATATCTTTAACACTTGGGAAGGTATTCAGAAGGAGAATAAGTCTGGATGGAATAGAATTTCCACTTTTTGTTTTTTTGAGGAAATTCCACACTGCTTTCTGTAATGCTTGTACAAGTTTGTACTCCCACCAAGAGTAAAGAAGGGTTCCTTTTTCCCAAAACATCCTTAGTATTTGTTAATATTTGATTTCTTGAAAATAGCCTTGCTTTCTGGAATGAGATGACATCTCAGTTTAGTACAATTTGTATTTATTGAAGGGCCAGTGATATTGAATATTTTTTCATATATATTTTGGTTATACTTCTTCATCTGAGAAATACTGAATCTGTTCATATTAGCTGCTCTCATGATGATTGTGTCTTTAAATTTAAGAGGTCTAACTTTTTTGAGTTGTTTGTATATTCTAGTTATTAGCTATCTGCAGAGTAGCTGGTAAAAATCTTTTCCCATCCTAAAGGTTGTCTCTTCACTGTTGATGGTTTCCTTTGCAGTTTAGAAGCTTCGTAACTTGATGTAATCCCATTTGTTGATTTATTGTGTTATTTCTTATGCAATAGGAGTTCTGTTCAAAAAGTCTATATCTATGCCTATGGTTTCAAGAGTTTTACTTATTTCATTTTCCGACAAATTGTCTCTAAATATTTAATATTTAGGTTTTTGTTTAGTGCATGGAGAGAGATACGGTCTAGGGTCAGTCTTTAACATGCAGATAAGCAGTTTTCGTAGCACCATTTGTTAAAGAGGCTATCTGTCCTTCAGTGAAAGTATTTTGTCCCTTTGTCAAAGATAAGATAGCTGAATGCTGGCTGGAGTCATTTCTAAACCACCTATTCTGTTTCCTTGATTGATCCACAACTGGCTTTTGTTTTATTTTGGTTATTTTTGGTTGTTTGTTTGTTGCCAATGCCCATGCTATTTTTATCTCTGTAGCTTTGCAGAATAACTTGAAGACCAAGGTTGCGATGCCTCCTGCCTTTCCCTCCTTGACAGCAGTGGAGGTTGGAAGCCTCGGTATTCAAGGTCATGCCAGGATTTCAGTGTACTGAAAATCTTGGACACAAATTTTTATTTGAGATGAAAAACAAGATGAGATCTTCTCTCATGATGGAAGGCAGCAAATTGATGCATCCTGTAGTAAATAGGCCAACCATATGAAAGGAACACTGGTACTACTACCAAGTGTCTTAGTCCATATGTGTTCTTTCCAATATTCTTATCTTTTGGGCAGTTTTATCCAAGACAAATCCACAAGGTAATAACTAAACATAAAATGTGTGTCATAATAAGAATCTGACTTTCAAAGGAAAGAAAGTATTATGGGCTGGTTGGACAAACTGCTTAACCTGTTTGAGCTTTTAATTCCCTGTATTTCATCTGCATGCAGATTAAAGAAGATGAGTGCCACGAAGGTAACCATTATCTGATAGGTTGACAGTATTCTATGAAGATTAGCTGTTATTACATTTTTATGATGATGTTATTGATAGTGAAGTTAGGTACATTTGCATTCTTTTTAGTGACAGTTCTCAGGGATTGTTAGTGAATTTATCATCCACAACTGGATGGGAGTCTCCAAAGAAAGAACTGCTCTCATGGATCTATCTGGTTTGCAGATTTCCTTGATGACTCTTGGAGCATGGAGAACACACCTGTAGGAAGACCGAAGAGAGTTGGAGTCAAGATGTAGACTGAGCTCGCTAGTCAGGATTCAATAGGTAAATCAGAAAAGTTAATATGATTTTTCTGTATAACTTTTGGGTGACATACTGTGGTTTAGGAACAGTTTAAAATTGATCAGCAATGGCTTGCCACTAATCAGTCTGTGATCATTTACTAAAAATCAGTTTGTCAAGTGGTGAATTTTCTTAACTTACTGAATTAAACTTACTGATAAACTGGAGCCCTTAAGAATTATTGATTAAGTTCATGTTAATTTGTATTGAAGATTTCTGTGAAATTTTAATGGACTGTGTTTTGCTGTCTTTATCACACAATTTTGTGAGTTTCAAGTTTTTGAAAGCTGAGAGACAGAAGCCCCATGAATGTAACTGTTTTCAATGATTCATAGATATTTATCAGTTCAGTGTAATATGACAGTATTTTTCACTAATACAAAAATTTTGTGGAAGGATGTACACTTATCAGAATGAATGTTGAGTTTTTTCTTTACTTATGACTAGAAATGAAAAATTAAGGTTTTTATTGAAAATTTTAAGATGACATCCAAAAAGCATGGGAAGAACTCAAAATGGCTGGATCAGTTCCATAATGCTTAGGAATTTTTCCCATTTTTATTCACTGTTGTAGTCCTAGCACCTAGAACAGTGTCTGAAAGAAGTGGAGAATAAATATCTATGGATATAATGCTAAAACCAGTCATTTAGTGAACAGATTTTTAGCAAATTAGTTCTCAGCAAGTTAACCTTTGTCATTTAGCACAAACAAGCAAAAATCTTCACATGGCTTTGTTCACTGTGTTTTCAAGGGCTTTCTAAAATGAGGAAAGTTTTAAGTTGCGTAACTAGACAAGGCTAAAAGTTATTCTACAGAGTCTGAAACAGTCAGACCCAGGCAGGCTTTGATACTCAATGGTTGTACCATGTTGAAGAGGAGCAAAAAATGGCTAGAGAAGTCTGGCCGCCAGGGTCTCACGTGGCAAATGGCCAGAGAACTGGAAATAGCTGGATCAGAGGAGATTAATTGATATGCAAGGACTCTCAATATACAAAGAGATTTTCACGAAAAGTGCTCTGGATTTCTTTTGTCTTTTGAAAGGAGAGGTCAGATCAATGGACAGAAGCCCTGAAAGAGACAGGCCTCTGTCATCTGATTCCTTGTCACAGGCCCTTTTCTTTGTCCCACTCAGAATCTCTACTCCCTGGAGAAAGTGGTGAAGCTGTAAGGTTGTTTGAGAGGAGTGAAAAAGATCAGAGTGGTAGTTAGACCATGAGGCCTCCCAATTCCCTTAGAGTTCTTCAATGAGAAGAGACTCATTTATGAACTTTGTGATCCTCGAGTTATTTAACTCCTCTTAGCTCTAGTATCTTCATTCATAAAGATAATAATGTTACATATCTCATAAAGTTATTGTAAGGATAAAATGTAGTGATAAATGCAACGTGCTTAGTACTGGGACATAGTAAATAATAAACACTGCATCTGTCATGAATGAAAGAAAAATGATACATCCTCTTCTCATTTTTCAAGAACTAATGACAAAGGATTTAGTCTCAGAGGAAAAGTGTATACTTCTGAGAGCTCATCAAGTTTTTCTGAAGGCAGGAAAGTTCATTTTTGTTTTCAAAATAGCTGATGATGCACAAATATATATACAACCCTTCAATCTTTATCCTGGACTCCAGGATTCAGCTTTGTTCAGGAGTCAGGCAGAGTGGAGACAGGAAGAGAAGCTGAGACACAGTGGCCACAGAGCTGGAGTCCTGACGGGGGAGGCAGGGAAGTGGGCTGGTGAGTCACAGGGTGGAAGGCTGCGTGGTGTCCCTGGGCTCCTGGGCTCTTCCTACAGGAGAGATTCCCTGTTCTTTGCACCCTCCACACCCTCCTCCGGGTGGTTCTTAATACATAGTATATAAGAGGATTGTTCTACCCCAAGGAAAGGAGCACTTTCAGTGCCTGCCAAGGCTGGGAAACTCCCAGATCTTGAGAAAATGTAAGCAGGCTCCCTTGCAAGGAAATTGCCTCCCTCTGTGGAAAAAGGAGGGTAGTGACATTGAATTTGTTTCCTCCAGTGTGGGGCAGATTTACTTAGTTTGTGGGTTAAAAAGTTGAAGACAAGGCTTTGGAAAGCAGGGCCACTCTTAGAATCATCCTTCCACAGCATCCCTGGCAAGGCAAGTATCTCACTTTGACTTTGGCTAAAGGTAACCCACAGCCCCCTGAGATTTGCACACCCGAGCTCCATGTGTCATTATCTTGGTGCAGATCTTCTACCTTTGACAGGTTTATGGAGGACAGAAGGCAGGGAAGAATCTGCCTCCCTTGGCTCTGACCTCCTTCCCCCGACTTCAGGTTGGGACCCTGTTCAGGCCCCTTCTCTGGCCAGGAGACTGATTAGGCCCCAGGAGGCTTTCCTGAGGTCATTTAGAAACTGCACAGGCCCTGGACCATATGGCACTGATAAGCATCTCACTCTCCAAGATAAGAAGCTGTTTCAAGGAATCTGAGGAAGCCCGGGTTTGTTTCCATAAAGCTGGACAATGTAAAGTGTAATCTTTACACAGATGTAATTAGCTGTTAAGCATATTAAGTCCATGAGGAAGGGGGTGCTCTCTTGGCTCATAAATTATTGAGCCCACCCCAGGGGAGTCCAGTGGAGGGTAGGTATCTTTTCCTGCTAGATTGCTAGAATGGGACCTGATGATAGATTAGGGGGCAAAGTTTACAGTAGTTTCAGGATCTACTGGACTGTAAGGAAGCAAGACTTTGGGGAGCCACAGCTATGAAAGACCCCTGGTCCTTTATTTCCATAATAAAGCAGGCTTTGAAGAAATCACATTAAGACTCAAGGGTCTACCACTGTGATGAGAGGGTGGAGGGATCTTGGTGCAGGCTGCTTCCCATGGCAGAGTAATGCTGGGCAAAACTTTAGATGGTCAGTCTGTCAGAAAAAAAAACTAGACTTTGGGTCATATTTCTGGCCAAGTATCTCTGGAATGGCCCTCACCTTATGTGCTATAGGCATGTATTATGACCATTGATTTAATATAATGAAAACAAAAGCAAAAGCAGTTGATAACTAAGAATCAACTCTGTTAGGCAGAGTACCTCTGTTCTCTGATGTGTCTCTCACAACTCTATGAGGTCAATGCTAATATTCTTGCCAATTTGCAGATAAGGAAACTGAGGTGTAGATAACTTAATTTATTCACCCAAAATTGTAAGTTAGTTAGTATTAGATCCAATTTTAGAACTCCAAATCCAACACTGAAAGCCATGCTCTTGGGGCTGGGATGATAGCTTGGCAGTCTAACCGACCTGGTCCTAATAAGGACCAAGGCTGGGTCCTTGGTACTGTGTGCTCTGCCAGCCCAGTGCTAAGCTGGCTCCTGAAACTGGTCATGGTAAGCCACAACTATAGTCTCAGCCATGGGGAGAGATCACCATGAGTCTGAGCTGCACAGCAAGACTCTGTACCAAATAAAGACTAAAAAATTTGTTTTTAAGTAAAAAAAACAATAAAACCCATGCTATTAAACAAAAATTAAAAAAAAACTTCAGTGCTCATTAGCAGCATCTCTCAAGAAGCCTGATAGAGAATTCTTTCACTCACACACTCTAACTGGTATTAAAGCCAACCAAGAAGAAATTGGAGCAATACCTTGGCAGAGCCTTCAACAAGGTACTCTTTAACCTCTCCTCTTTTTGCCTGGTCTGGCACAGTCTCCTGCAATTCACTGGGGCTTTTCCTACATAGGCAGTGTTGTGTTGCCAGGTTTTTGATTTCTTCAGTTTTACAAAGATGTTTTTTAAAGCATATAACAACTGGGATGAGATAAAAGGGAGATCTTTGCAAATTAAAATTTGAGATTTTTTATTTTATTTTATTTTATTTTATTTTGTCTTTGACACAGGGCCTACCTATGCAGTTTAGGTTGACCTTGTGCTCACTTTTGTAGCCCCCAGGCTGGTCTCAAACTTGCAGAGATCCTCTTGTCTTAACCTCTGGAGTGCTAGGATTATAGGTGTGCATCACCACATCCATAGATTTTTAAATTAAACCTTGAGAAAGATTCTTTCCTTGGAACTAGTGAGCTAGCACTGCAGCAGCAACATACCCTGCAAACTCACCTGCTTCAGCAGCATGAGATGCTTTGGGCAGATGGCAGTCATGCCATCTTGCTGAGTTGATGTTTTCTTTCCTTCTGGTCTCCTGTAGGTGTTTTCTAATAAGAAGTATGAAATGCTGAAAACACGTACTCTGGAATCCATGTTGTGTTTGCTGCAGAGGCAAATTGTGATGCCAAAGCTCTCTTTAAAATGCTGGCTGGATCTTCCATCCACTCATGTGTAATAAAAATTTTCTAGACACTGAATCACAATAAGTGGCAACTTTAACGATTTCTCCTAAATAACAAGAGATCCTCTTATGATTTAAAAATGAGACGATCATTGGCTCAATGTTAGATTGGGATCTTCAGCTCTGAAAAATTAGGCCCAGTATTGTAAAGCACGGAGTCTGTATGAAGGACAACCTGACTTTCTTGGACATTCAACACATGAGATGATGGAAACAGCTGCAGATGTAGGGAGACAAGAAAGTCCGTGCCTTCACGGCCAGCACAGGTCAGGTGGGACTGGGCAGGGAGTGCCCAAGTCAGCAGGCTATCCTGGGAGGGAAAACACAGCTCATTCCGTATCTTATCAATTGCCTTTTTGTGTAATTTAAGACAGCCCAGTATTAAATTTTTTAAAAGCATGTGTAGGAGTGGAGTGGAGGCAGCCACGTATGGAAGCCTAAGTGGCGTGACACTCACTTCCAGAACTCTCAGGAGATAATGTCCTACCAGGAGCTGTGGGGGTCACTCAAGGCTAGCTTTGCTCAGTAGCGTAACAATCACAAAGGGATCCTTACATTTTCTGATAAAGCTCTCCCTCTTACCTACTGGCAGAAGATGGTGAACATTACATTCCCAAGCTAAGCACTAAAAGCAGCAGGGCATATTGAGATAACCGACTGCAATTATTAACTTGCTTGCTGTTTAAGGGCATGAAAAACAGCAGTAGCACGGTGGGCCTGATTGGGCTCCCGCAGTGATCTTGCTTCTTTTGGATCTGGCTTGTGATGCGTTTCTGGCAGCCCACAGCTTGTGTTAATTGTTTTTTTTTTTTTTTTTTTTTTTTTTTTTTTTTTT
>PVKA01002545.1:0-123195 GCA_004027165.1 Ctenomys sociabilis | reverse complement strand
CATTGTATGGTATCTTCTAGTATTAGAAACTTTAAAAAGTATGTTTCTATTTCTGTTGACTTTATATTACTTTTTCCCTGTCCTTTACACACACATACACACACATATATATGAAAAAAAAATGTGTATAACCCAACATAAGATTGGTACTATTTCATAGAAATCTTCAATGACCTTTTAAATAAGGGTTCATCTAATACATTTTATATAGTCCTGCATAACTATCACTTTGAGAGCTCTTCATTATTCATCCAGGAGCATACTGCAACTTTTTATGCCTTTTAAATTATGCTCTTTGTTATTTCCTATATGCTACATCGGGAGGCATTAAGATATTTCAAGTTTGCATAACTAGAAAATATTTTACTTTTAGTTTTCAAAGGTATGTTTGCTAAGCATAAAGTTCAGAGATAGATCTTTTTTTCCTTTCAGCCCTTTAATTAGTCTAGTTTCTTACACACTTGGTCCTTTTTTTTCTTTCTAATGTGGAATTAGATGCTGTTTAATCTTCTTCCATAGCTAATATTTTTTATGTATATGCTTTACCCATTTTTTTCTTTATAATAAGTTTTAGACAATTTCATTTTTGTGTATCTTGGTGTGATTTTATTTAAATTTCTTGTGCAAAAGGTTCATTTTTCTTGGAACTGTGGTATTATAAGTTGAACTAAATTCAGAAATTTTAAATCTTTAAATATTTATTGCCTACTCCTTTCTACTTTGAAAATTCTGATTATGTGAACATATAAAAAAAAAAAAGAAAGGAGCAGCTCATGCTTACAATTTTTGTTTTTACTCTGATATTTTTTCCTCTCTTGAATTTCTTATAACTTCTTAGTTATTTTTTTTAAACAAAACTGAAACGTTTATATCTGTTAATCTGGAAAACTAATGTGCTCATAGCATCATGTAATACAGCAACCATTGTTGGAGTCCTATTACTTTGTTAAGTGAAATCTTGTACCATGTATGATGCTGTTTTCTTCTATCACTATTTTGTATTCTTTAAAAATAATAATAAAAAGTGCAAAAAAAAAAAAAAAAAAGGCAAGAGTAAACAAAGCTAAGCATTACCCGCTCCTTTCAATAGGCCAACAGAAATCAGAAGTACAAGTATCCAGCACACCAGCATCTGGGCATAGCAACAGGCCGCCTGCATGCCTCCAAGGGCAACCCGAATGCTTTCCTTTCCATCGCTGCACGCGCAACCCTGCGCAAGCTCCTTAATTTTCCACGCTGGGAAGTATAACTACGAATGGTGTGCACTGCAGAGGCCCTGTGGGGATTGAAAGATATGTATTTTTCCCCTTTATTTATTTATTTTTTTATTTTATTGAGAGACAAATAGCAATCGGACAGTATCAAAACTGATAAATAGGATAGTTTCAATAATTAATACATTGTACATTGTTATCCTATTAGTGGTTATCTGTAGTATAAGATACAGACAGGGTACCCTGACTAAACACTACTAGTACAAATTTTTCTTCTCATTGAATTAAGCAAAAGTAGCTGTATATCTATCCTGACTATTCTGTATATGCAAATACAAAATGGTCCTTCCTTTGTATCCCCTTTTTTTTTGTTTAGTCCTGTCAGATATGGGTATTCCACTGGCATCTAAATACTGTAGGCGTGTGAATTCAACAAAACAATCCAACACAGTCCAGCAGACCACAATAGTAGCAGGTTTTCCACAGAAGTTGTTGACATGAGTCTTTCACAGCTCAGCATATTAGTATGATTTTACTTTACATAACTCGTTTCTATGCTTTTCTGCGGGATGGTTAAGATCAAGATAAAGTGAGAAATGGTTGAAAAGATGTGATATTTTTATACAATGGAGTATTACTCAGCTATTTTTTCCCCATTTATCTCCCTTTCTCCTCTCTCCTTTGAGCCCTGGTTTCTTTTTATTGTTTCATGGGACTTTCCTTCTCAAAAGTGTTTTACAGAGCAGTTTCCTTGAAACATTGTGTTGCTTTACCTAGATGTGTGATATCAGTGAAATACGTAATGCATATCTTTTTCCCTTCCTGTTTTCTTTCTTTTTTTTTCCTTTCTGTCATCCTGGTTGTTCCTACCCTTTAAACAGATTCTTTTCCTTTCACAGTAAAAAAAAGAAAAATTTGTCTTTGGGGGGCAGGAGTGCAGACAGAGTCTCGCTAAGCATTTTAGTCTGGCGTGGAGCTCACTTTGCAATCCAGGCTGGACTCAAATTCACAATGACCCTCCTGCCTCAGTCTCCTGAGTGCAATTACAGGTATGCACCACCACACCTGGCTAATAAGAAGAAATTTTAAAGCATATTTTTCTGTACCTCATTTAAGTCAAAATAGAAAAATAGCAAACCAAAGATATATGGACAAAGTCTGGGCAACAGTTAAGCATTTACAGTGGCCTGATGGGCTATTCAAAGGCATGTTTTATTTCCTTCTATTGATTATTATTGGACTATTAAAATCAGCTCTGAAAAAAAAAAAAGCACAGGATCATAACACAACGGGAGAGTGCATCTAGATGTGCCAGGCTTTGGGCTCAGTTCCCAGCACCACCAAACAAAACAAAACCTAATAAAACTAAAACCAGCACTGTGGGCTACATTGTGATATCCACCCCCACAATTCAAGTAATTCATACCCAGAGTTGCCATATATCATTTACAGAGAGTTAGGCATTCCCTAGATTTTTTTTCTTTTTTTCTTTTTCTTTTTTTTTTTTTTTTTTTTTTTTTTTTTTTGTGTGTGTGTGTGTGTGTGTTAGGAATTGAACTTGGGACCCTACACTTGCCAGGCAAGTGCTGTACCACTGAGCTATACCCCCAGCCCTTCCTCTCCCATCTTTATATATACATATCCTTCAACCCCCACAAGACCTCTGTAGTGAATGCCATTTGTATTCATCCTTTCCAGTGCGGAAAATTAAGGAGCTTGCCCTGGGTCACACATCCAACAAGGAAGTGTTCGGGTCATCTTGGGAATGATGCAAGTGACCTGTCACCATGCGTGCCTGCTAATGTGCAGGGAGAAAGATCCAAGCAGACATTAGTGGATTTGGTAGAACATTACCAAAGTACACTTATCTACATGTCTTACATCTGTGTTTTTATAGACTTGATCTTAAACACTGCCAACAGGCTAACTTGCACATATGTCATTTGAATAAATAATGTCAGATGCCAAACAAAAGCTAGACTAGGAAAATTACATTTAGGTCTCTCTCTAACAGGCAATCTATTTTCCAGTGTGGCTGTACCTTAAAACAGCCAAGTTATGTAGAAGACCCACATCTAAGGCAAGGTACTTAAGAGAATCTCTCCTATATTTAATGTCCAATGATTTAAGGGTGGAATAGCACGACCTTGGATTTTCTCACAAGCTGAGGCTAGGCCACGAATGTTACATTTATGGCATACATTTTTTTCATTTCGGTTTAATGAAAGAAACTCTTATGGCCAATGCTTTATTGAGCTACTATGGTCAAATATTTATTGAAAAGAAAGTATTGATTTGCAGGTTAAAACTGACCACACATGAACTTTTCTTTGCAGTGACATTCTTATTTAAGATATTGATTAAAGGTTCTTCATGCAGAAAGCATTTTTCTTGTCAGTTCAGTTATGCTGGCTTTTGTGCTAAGCTAATTTGATTTCCTTTTTTAACCTTTGTTTGATTAGGGGAACAGACATTTGCATTAAAATTCAAGAGAGATGAAGTCTATCATCGATCTTGACTTCCTCGTGGGCCTCTTGTACTCAGTGAAAGATGATTTAGAGAATGTCAAGAGTCTTGGAACAACCATAATGAGATAGGAAAAAAAATCATTGCAGCCAGTAAGGGCTTATTTGACAGAAAGGGCAATTGCATTTGGTAGATATGTTTTAGAAAAATCAAATTCAGGAAGTTTAATTTTGTTCTCAGGCCAAGTCATTAAAAGATCTATGAGATAAACTACCATTAATAAAGGATTTGTTGGTTAAACCAAAATATTTCATAACAGCTGAAGAGGCTGAATGAAACATAACATTTTTATTCTTCTTAAAGTTTGTTACTTATTACAAAAGAGGATAAGTAAATTCTTAATAATTGTATAGGCATATTTCTGGTGCAACATTAACAGATAAGCTTGTGCATTAATCCTCTATTGCTTTCTCTGAGCACGGTAGGGATCAGACCCAGGTAAGCCCAAGTCTTTCACTGGTGTGCGAGGATTAACCCTCTTCGACAATGGGACTCCAAGCCATTTGCAAATTCTGTAAGAATTTGCCCTGCCCTCTGTATCCTTTTCCAGGACTGAAACGAATGTATTTTGTGGGCACAATAGTGTAGATCGATTGCTCATTCTTATAATCATACCCAAAGATCTTGATTTGAGGTTTTTCTAGAAGTCAAAGCCCCTTCCATTTTCTGAAGAGTCTGTTTGGGAACTAGTACTTTTAATTCCAGAGGGATTGAACACCTACAACATACAGCGATATATTAGATGCTCGGGGCTCACATGGAAAGTGTATTAGATGAACCCACTCATTCCTTCTGCTTTAGCTGCTAAGAACAGTTTTCAGGGGATCCCTGGAGTAGTTAGGCAAAACTACTTGAGGAAAAGGAGCAACTTGCTTAAACCCTCTCCATCAACGGGCAGTGAGATTTCTGGTTCCCAGCATAGCTGCACTATTCCTCCCGGCTCTTCTCATGAATCCCCCCTATCTGGAAGAACACTAGGGGAGCAGGTCATTGCCAGTCTCTTTGTGTCTCCGGAAAAATCATGAACTATATTTGATGAAAATAACTTTCCAGTATCCATTATTCTGAGAGAGAAAGATGACACACCTTTAGACCCAAATTTCTAGATTTATCAAGTTATAGTTGTGCTCAGCCTACTTTTTTTATTGATTTTTGTGTATTTGTGGCATCCACGTTTGAACCAGGGTCTTTTGCATGTTAGGCATGTGCTCTACCACTGAACTACATCCTCGGCCATAATATTTAAATTAATGTAAACTAGTGTACTTCTCTTTTAAGTTAATGTAGGTTAAGATTCTAGAAAACTTTTTAGCACTCAGTTAAGGCTGGTGTGGTGGTATATGCCTGCGATTCTAGCACTTGGGAGGCTGAGACAGAGATTGCTAAGAGTCCAGACCAGCCTGGGATACAAAGTGGGCTCAAGACCAGCCTGAGTTGTGATTGAAATCCTGCCTCAAAAAGACAAAAAAAATCTAATTTCACCTGAAAGTAGAAGACTTTTTCCTGGCATCAGAAGTAAACCTAATGCTTCATTTCTTCTGCAAGTAATGTTATAAAATTATGTGTTTTAAGGACCGATGATGAAATAGACTCTGCCTACGTGAAGTAATCTTAAATTAAGGAAAACAATACAGCCGAAAGTACTTTGAAACGTTATGAAGTTAGGCTCTTGTACAGGACAGAGGTAGTATTTTATGTCTAACAAATAATTGAAGAGAAATTTTCCATTTATGGCCACAAGTTTCTATGCCATTAGTGGAATGTAGGTATCCATAAAACATAGCTGTGCAATCTAAGAGAAGTATTTTTATATGTTTCACATGGGCAAACCATTAACTACTGTCTCATGCCAGGTACCCAAAAGTATCTATATTATGATTTATATTGTGCTAAAACTGATATGATATTCATCCGGAGAATAATAACACATTTATATATTCCTAAGGTAATTTTACTTAAGACACTGATTTGGATTTTAATTTAAAGAGTAATACTAAGGGAGCCGGGCATGGTGGCGCATGCCTGTAATCCCAGCACTCGGGAGGCTGAGGCAGGAGGATTGTTGTGAGTTCGAGACCAGCCTGAGCTACAAAGTGAGCTTAAGGCCAGCCTGAACTGCATAGTGAGACCCTGTCTCAAAAAGACAAAAAAAAAAAAAAAAAAAAAAGTAATACTAAGGGGCTGGCTAGATAGTTCAGCAGACTAAAGCGCCTGCTTAGGCAGAGTGCAGAAGCCAGGATTTGATCCCCAGCCTGCTGTGCCAGGCCTGCCTCCTGGATGTGCTGAGATGGGAATTGGGACTGGGTGTAGTGGCGTGTCCTGTAATCCCAGGGCTTGGGAGAACAGAAGAATCACTATGAGTCTGATCTACGTAGTGAGACCCTATAGACCCTGTACTAAGTATTAAAAAAAAAAAAAAGAATGCTGCTGTTTCTAACCACATTGTTGCTTCCGGCTCAAGGTGGTATGCTTGGAGCTGGGCACCTGGGGAATCTATCAAGCTCCTTATGCTTGGAGGGCAGACACTTTGCTTTCTCTATCTTCGCTTGCCCTCCAAATACACTCAACAGAATTCCTCATCTCATAACACAAAGGTTCTACTAGAGCTTTTTTTTTTTTTTTTTTTTTTTTTTTTTTCAGAACCAGGGATTGAACTGAGGCCCTTGTGCTTGCCAGGGAAGCGCTTATTCTACTGAGCCATCTCCCCAGCCTGTCTACTAGAGCTTTTTAAGTGCATTTTATCATCACAGATGCCAAGATGTTCAAATTTGTTTTAAAAAGACAGGAGCTTGTGACAGCAAGTCTTGAGATTTAGAAAAGAACCTGACTCTGCTCGCTCTTGTTTTCTCTGTGGTCTCAGAAGTTCTGTCAATTGTGAAGTGTCACGTGGCTGCTCACGTCTCAACCAGCTCCTCGTTACTCAAAACCAATAATAATTACTAAATATGACAAATATAGCATGGAAGGTCACAAAGTTCACTGCAAACCTTCACTCCAGCTCCAAATGTTTTCAAGGTTAATAGATTGATTTTGAGCCGAGATATGATGCATTTATGAAATGGAAGAAAATGAAAAATTTGGCATCACTGCATGTGGGTAGTTAAATGACTCATTTGTTACATTTGGACGGTAGCCATGAAATTCATTTGATATATGTCACACAGTTCTATTCTAACCTAGACACTGGAAAGTGATACATGCTAACATTGGGCGCTCTCCCTCTCCTGGCCGTCTCTGCCTGTCTCTCCCCTCTGCCCCTCCCCCCAGGCTGATGTCAGTGAGGGCACTGTAACTTACTCTGCAGACTCAGGGTACCAGGTATGGATGCCACTTGGTAAGACCGAGTCTCCATACTGTTAAAAGTAGATTGCTGCGTGTTTTCACTGCTGATTGCTCCCCTTGGTCTCCTAGCCCGGAGCGGGGACACATCAAGTCCCTAAAACAGTGTGTGCTATACTCCCTAGATTTAGGAGAGCTCCAGTTCTGATTCAAGGGCACCTCCTGTCTTACCCTCAAACTTCCCATGCACACCTTGGGACAGACTCGGACCCAAGATCCCTTGCTAGCAGCTTGCTTGATTCTACCCAAGGCCTGGGCTCTGCCTGATGTGGATTCAGAGCTTGACATTCAAGTCCAGTTTGGGGAATTCACGGGTCTCTGGTCGCAGTGCTGGGCTGGCCTGGAGTCTCACCCAGTTTTGCCAGAACCTGTAGCAGAGGGCAGTTTTCCCTGGAAGAGTCCTCCAAGGCTCTGCAGGCTTGGTCCCCTCACACCAAGTCACCAAACCTGACTTTTCCACAAGTTCAACCAACTCACTTCATTTGTGTGTGTGTGTGTGTGTGTGTGTGTGTCTTTTGGAGACAAGGTCTTGCTATGCAATTTAGGCTGGCTTTGAGCTCACTTTGTAGCCCAGGGTAGTCTCAGGTTTACAACTATCCCCACCTCAGCTTCCTGAGCGGTGAGATTATAAGCATGAGCCACCATGCCCGGCTCATGTCTCTCTTCTTAGCAAATGCCACATCCATCTCCTCCCAGAAACAAATCCAGTGATCACAGCTCCCTCCCCTGCAGAAGGTGGTGCTGAAGGTTTCCCACCTGGTGTACTTGTCCCTGTCCCATTCCTGCCTGTCCCTGTGGTCTCCAGGAGCTCACAGATCTGCTGCCTGCCTCCTACTCGCTTAGGCACAATCCCGAGTCACAGCCACATTGGCAGAAGCTTCCCGAGACAGTGCATGGCCCACAGCAAGAGCCCCATGTGCTCCTGAGCAGGTCTCACTGTGACTTTAGGAAGGCTCTGTCCTGCCTGCATCCTGTCACTTAAGACCAGGCTGGTGCTGTCTGTCTCTAAGACTGCAGTGATCAAGCTGTGTAATCTGGCCAGCAGCTTGGGGCATGAGTACAGCCTATATTTTGTCACTTCCTAGTTTTTAGGTTGTGATCTTATTTTGCCAATGAGACTATAAGCCCCAGCAGGACAAACCAAAACCCTGGACTCTGTCCCGCACATTAGGGACACAGCGGGACCTCACCTGCTGTCTGCCTTTAGTGAGAATTTCTGGGGTCTCCAGGGTTGTTCTCTCTGTGAAGGTCACATCTGCTAAGTGCCACTGACCTGGTGAAGCTGGCCTTGGCCTAGGCCTCACTCCACCACCACGGGGCCTCTCCATGGCCTGTCCTGTCACAACGGTGTCGGCTGAGAGCGCCTGCTAGTTGCCCTGAAGGTTGTCATGTCCTAGCTGTCCTCCCACTGGGTGAGAACCTTGAGGTCTTCCTTGTGCCCCCAAGGGTCTTAGGAAAGCTTGTGGGAGCAGAGCTTGGATGCAACTTTGTTAGAATGAAAGCAGGGAAAAAATTCAAGACTGTCAGATTCCAAACCACTTGCCCCAACTGAAAGTGGTGCTGGGCTAGCTGTGGGCCAGCTGCCCTGGCTCTGGTATACGTGCTGCAGAAGCAAGCACAAATTAAGTGACTGCTTTTTTTGTGGGGGTGGTTACTGGGGCTTGAACTCAGGACACTGCACTTGCCAGGCAAGTGCTTATTCTACTTAAGCCTGGCTGGGCTGGGCTTCCCTCCAGGACACTCAGAGCACCAGCTCTCCATCAGTCCTGTACCAGCACGGCCCAGCAGTGAGCCTGGCTTTTGCTCCCTCCCTGCAATACTGAGTGCAGTGTTGGACACACTTAAAAACCACTTAAAGACCAACACGTGGGCTGCCATGATCCAGTAGCAGCAAGCAAGGCACTTCTGGATATTAGATTGAACCTGTACCATGGGATTTTATTTTTTAAAGGATTGTTCTGAAATTATTCACTATTTATCACTTTGCCAGGAACTAGGATGAAATGGAAGTAACATCTTTGTTGCAATGCACATAGAGTAAACATTATAGCATATCTACCTCAAATAACCAGGTTGGAGAAGACTCAGCTTGCAAACTGATGGCGGAGAAGATGACTTTGCTTTGTAATTCAAGTTGCTTCCAAGTCCTAGAGAAGGAGGCAGCAATGAGGAGGCTCACTCAGTGTAAGCTGTGAAGGTGACTGGAGGTGGAGAGCCTCAGAACGTCAGAGGCCCTCTAGTCACCCAGTGCCCCTGCTCCCCTGCTTCCTGGTGGTCTCCCCTGGGGCTGGCGCACTCACCATCCTCCTCGCCCCTGCTAACCTTCCCTGAGCAGACCCAGCAGCCCTGCAGGTCTCCACAGACGCTGGGCACAAGCCAGCGCTATCTCAGTGCTCTGGTCTGAAAGAGGATGGAAGACAAAACGTGAGAAAAGATTCTGAAGGTGAAATGTGGGCAGGGAGAGGAGGTTGGAGGACACTTTGCAGAAAAGGGGAGAGGGATAGGTACTATATTTTTCTCAAACCAATCCTACCCTTTTGGTCTCCATACACAATGGGTTGACTTGTGTACTTTAAGGTCTTTTAAATCTTAACATAACATCCCACATCAAGACTACACATACAGGTGTGACAACTTTCAAAACTGAAAATACTAAGACAAACCAACCAGGGATCTGTGTCACAGGAGCTGCCACTTTGCAGAGACATTAGCTGAGAGCAGTGGCAGAAGCCCAGGCCTAGGGGTGACTTGAGACGATCAAAGTCAGCGTCCTTGTTTTTTTACAGATTAAAATTAAAAATAAATAAATAAATAAATAAATAAAGACTTTGAGAAGTTAAATAATTTGTTCAGGGCCAGAGAGATGTTTGCTGTTAGACTTGGAGTTAAGTCCCAGGTCTTTCTAAAATATCTTGTCTTTTGTCTCTGAACAGCTGTCCTCACTTGCCCCAGGTGAGCGCTTAATGCAAGCCCTGTCCCTCCAAGCCCTGTTGCTGGTGGCAGGCTGTTGACAAAGAGCTGGTGGCTCAGGTATAAATACATTTTGTGGTCTCCACACCTTCCGCACCACATGTATGACACGACTCAAGAATTTGAAGGATTCACTCGACACTTCCCTTCTCTCTGGCACGCAGCCCTTTGACTGTAGGACCTCTCCGTACGCATCCCGCCACCTTGGCCCCAGTTCCATCAAAGGCTTATTTCTAAAAACTTGAAGGCTTAGTGACCTTGAGCTATTGTGGAAAGCAACACAGAAACCCCCCAGTACAACACTCAAGTAATGATACAGATGGGTAGCAGCACTGCCTGCTCATCCTGTGGAATTACACGCCTGTTGCTTCCGTGCTGTTTAATTTCATAAGATCATCCTTCTATCACTCACCTAGGGCAGACACCTAGAGAGACAATAGAGAATCCTGGCGGAAACTGAAGAGAAGTGGCTGGCAGCAGGTGGAAAAAATGAATGAAGCTGACAAACGGCAAGGCTACCCATTCAGTCATGAGAGCGGAAACAAGTCTGTGAAGCAGTGGATGGAAAGGATATTTAATAGAATGGAAGCAGTCACTCTTGCACCTGTTTCTGCTGCAGTCAGACCCGCTGATGCCAATCACTCACTGTCCGCATCGGCTCTCCGAGCAGAAAATGGTCTCGCCTCTTAGTCTTTTAAGGGTTGGAGCAGCCAAACGAGGTCTATTTTTAACAGTTCTGGGAGCCATCACCTTAGCATTGACTGCTAGAAAAGTTTGTCTTCAAAGGTCTGGCCTGAGGCTTTGAGAGAATCAGAGCCAGGGGAGAGGGAGCCGGGAGACCAGCGCTTGAGCACAAACATGTGAAGTGAGGAGGGCAGAAAATAACAAGGTCTGAGGAAAAGGTGAACTTGTTTCATTCCAAGAGTTACAAAGCTTGGAATCACAAGTGGCAAAACGATGAGGAAGATGAGGAAGAGGTTCAGCTGAGCAACCGCTTACTGTGGGGGTGGAAACTTTTCTTTTGAACTATAGCTGCCTGTGTTGACTTTGGGCAGGTGGGAATGCAGCCTCGCTTGCTGGGAAGAAGTGTGAGTGAGCTTCCTCTGGCTCTTTGCTAATTCACCATGGAAGGGTGCTCGCGGCCTAGACTGGACAGTGGAATGCTCATGCGAGCATTCCCTCCTTCTGTCCTGGCTTTCTCCTCCGCTTCAGGCTTCTCCGTGGGAACCCTCACTCAATCAGCTTACTCTTTTCCTGGGCACCAGGAAGAGATGTCCAGAGCACACAGCACCACGACTCTCTTGGCCTTATGCTTTCTGTGAGCTTTTATACTTCTCCAAGGATGAATCATGCATCTAGAACGTATTTCCAAATAGAGTTTGACTCTTCTCAAGTAAAACTTGGGAGTTTTACTACACTGTAAATTTCTGGCTGGTTCTTGACTTAGTTTATGTCCTTAAGGATTTCTGAATGCCGATCTCACTTAATTATTTCCCCATAGCCAGGGAGATGGCTCAGTGGAACAAGTGCTTCCCTGGCAAGCGCAAGGGCCTGAGTTCAATCCCTGGTTCCGCAGGAAAAAAAAAAAAAATATATATATATATATATATTTTTTGTTATTATTATTTCCCCAGACATTTTACAGCTTAGGGGCCAGAGACAGTTAGGAAAACAAGTGTAGCCCAGCCAGTTGGAATAAAGCAACAGAGGGAATATGTGGGAGCACAAGGGGGGGGCGTGATGAATGCTGCCCAGAGGAGGGAGCTCAGGCTGAGCCTGGCAGGAAGGAGACCTCCGAGCTGCCGCTTGTGGTGAGGGCAAGAGAGGGTTTCAGACAGGAAACGACATTTGCAAAGGCCCAAAGATGTGAACATTTGTGACACATTCAAAGAATAGCCAGTAGCTTGATCTGGTCAGAGTGTGAGGTGCACGGGGCAGGGCGGGCGAGCTGAGAAAGGCGCAGCGAGGGTGGAGAGTGGTGAGGCAGGGCAGGGACATGGTGCGAGGACCTCCGCAGCAGACCCGAGGACCTGCGTCTTCTTTTGCTAAGAGTAGAGAAACTGCTTGGCTTCACAGCCACCTTCCTCGCCGCCTCGCTTCTCACCTACAGGGGTATGGGCTTCCATAGATCTTAGTGTGTCCTTCAATGGTGCCAAAGAAAGGGTGGCCATTCATTTCTGCTTGGCCACCCAGGAAGAACATTCTGCATAATCTCCTGCTCGGAGGAGCTTCATGACTAAGTCTCGGCCACTGGAATGCAGGCAGTACCTTGGACCCCAATTCCAGAGCCTTTCACTGAGGAACTCCAAGGCTCCAAAAGCTGGATTACGAGAAGGGAGAAGCATGGGTCCAGGCTGTTTACCACAACCCAGTCAGACCTGAGTGAGAAACTCCATGCCACCAGGCTAAGGCTTAGAGAATGCCTATCATGGTGGTTAAAGATGAACAAATTATGGGCCAAGGAGTTAGCTTGGCAGTCTAAGCACCTGCCTGGCAAGTGCAAGGACCCAAGTTCTATCCCCTGTACCACATGCCATGCCAGCCCACCCCCAGAACCAGCCAGATGACTATAATCCCAGCACTGAGAAGGCTGAGACAGGAGGATCACTACGAGTCCAATCTAGGCAGTGAGACCCTGTACCAAATAAATAAATATGTTTTAAAAGATCAAGGGCTGGGGAGATGGCTCAGTAGGGCTGGGGAGATGGCTCAGTAGGGCTGGGCAGAGGGCTCAGTGGAACAGGGCTGGGGAGATGGCTCAGTGGAATAAGTGCTTCCCTGGCAAGCGCAAGGGCCTGAGTTTAATCCCCAGTTCCACCAAAAAAATAAAATAAATAAAATAATAACAATAATAATAAAATAAAAAATAAAATAAAAGATCAATAAATTAAAGTGAGGGGCCTCTCAGGGGAGGCACAGCTGCTTGCCTGTTGGTGTACCCAAGGCTCAAGTAATCCCAGCAGCACCAACTCACTTTTTCCCGGGAACCCAGCTTGGGAGCCATAGCACCGCCCTCTCCCAGGCTCCTTGGCACTAGGTGTTCTGTGCTCACCTGGTCCTCTGGCTCTGGCTGTCCACCCTCTGGGCAGTGCAGAACCAGGTATCCAGGCTGAGCTCCCAGAATGCTCAGATCCTACTCCCACCCAAAGTACATTTGGTTCCTACAAATGTCCTCAGGGAATTTCTCCCACTTTTCAGTACCTTAAGGCAGGAACATCTAGAAAGCAGTGTGCATGTATATAAACATAACCAAGGCTGAGGTGGGTTGAAAACCCCTGTTTTGTTTGTTTGTCCATTCATTTGTTTGTCTGTTTGTTTGGTGGAACTGGGGATTGATTCCCCTGGCCCTTGCGCTTGCCAGGAAAGCAGTTATTCTACTGAGTCATCTCCCCAGCCTCCTGAAAACCCCTGTTGATGGGCTCTGGACTAGTCCTCAAGCAAAGGGGCCCAGTGTGATGCCGGGTCCACTTGCTCAGGCTCCGTTCTCCTCCCCACCACCCCCATTCCGTACACATCATTTGAGAGTCACTTGTGTTATGTGACTCTTCTCAAAGCTACTCTTAACATTATCCTAACTTACCTTAATATGTGTGTAAATCTATTTATTTAGGAAGTGTACAAAAGGGCTACAGTTTGTTTCACAGGAGGTGAGCCTGAAAGCAACTTACAGACATTTTCCATACCTACTCATTCAGATCTAGTTAGTCTGAAGAGTAGTGAAAGAATAAAATGTCAAAGAGGAAAGGGAAGCTTCCTTTGGAATTTTAATGCATGTTGCAGTGGCTGTGTGACACGTAGCTTTGATAGCTGTTTTTTCTGGCTGTGTATTTAAAACTAGATGGGTCCTTTGTGAACCCAGAGACTTGGGCTGATAATAAAAAGTATTTTAGGACTTGTCCTAAAAGACTGTCTTATGTAACTATAAGACTGAGGAATGAGAAGCCCTTTCACAATGTGATCCCTTAGGCTTGGATGTCCTAGTTCTGGGTGACAGTGTTGCAGAGCAACTCAAAGTACACCAAGCAGCCCTCGGACTGAATCCTTCCCGTCTGCACCCTTCTTGTCCCCAGTGCTCCGATTGCACAGTTACAAAGCATCAATTTAATGAGTACTTTCTTAAAGAAATTCATAGCCTCATTCTTCAAGCTTTATTATTACAGGCTGGAGCCTTCTACTTAAATTGTTTTCAGTGTTGGCTGTTGAGACTTTAGATAACAGGGTACTAGTGACCTCTTAAAAGCAAGAGCTCTGAAGAAGGAATCCAGCAAGTGCCTTAACACCAAGATTCTGACTCCTTGGGTAAAACTCTCGCTCTCCCGTCAAGAAGTTGTAGGACTTCAAAGTGCTCAACCTCTGTGGGCCTCAGTTTCCTTCTCTATCCAGAGTTTTAGCTCTTTCTGCCTCATGAGAGAAGCAGACTGTATCCCTTGATCATAATTATTCATTTCCTCCTCCTCTTTTTCCAGCTCTCCCCATAAACATCCTCACCTCACTGACCCAGAGACTCTGAGTATGGAAAATTCTGGTATGGAAAATGTCTGTATGTTGCACTCAGGCTCACCTCCTGTGAAACAAACTGTAGCCCTTTTATACACTTCCTAAATAAATAGATTTACACACATATTAAGGTAAGTTAGGATAATGTTAAGAGTAGCTTTGAGAAGAGTCACATAACACAAGTGACTCAAATGATGTGTACGGAATGGGGGTGGTGGGGAGGAGAACGGAGCCTGAACAAGTGGACTCCGGGTCACACTGGGCTCCTCTGCTTGAGGACTAGTCCAGAGCCCATCAACAGGGGTTTTCAGGAGGCTGGGGAGATGACTCAGTAGAATAACTGCTTTCCTGGCAAGCGCAAGGGCCAGGGGAATCAATCCCCAGTTCCACCAAACAAACATGTGGGCCATGTAGGTTGCCAGAATGGAGAACAAGCAGGTGGTCTCCTGGCCCACCTGAGCAGAGATGTTTGGTAGCACTGCACATTCCCATCCGCCCTTGGGATCTGATCTTCATCCTGAGACCATGACGTCTCCTGAATGGTGACCTCTTCTACCAGGGATTCTGGAAAGAGAATATACCATGGGCAGCATTCCACAGCGCTGCCAAATATTCAAACATTCTAGAGCTTTCATAGCCCAACTCAAACTGTCTCTCATCTCTCACAGGTAAAGAAGTTCCAAATTAAGACAGAGACTGAGCACAGATCCACATTTACACATGGTGAAGTCTTCTGATTAGGTTAGTAAGCCCCTCAGTAAAGTATCCCAGTTAGACAAAAGGGCTCAAGGAAAGCAGATTAGAAGTCCATTTTATCTGCTGTGCAGTAAGATCAAAGTGCCCCCTGATTAAATCCACATAGAGGCATCTCTCAAGGAGTAACTGGCGTGGCTATGGACATGTAGGCATGAACTGACTAAAGAGCAGTTATGAAGAGAGAAGTACTGCCAAAAAGACCAACAAGTGGGGTCAGAAGGGACTGGGATGACTCAAATCATAGCAGTGCCCCAGGATCCTAGGTTTCTACAGGTGTGAGCAATCAAAGAGCGCCACAAATGGAATTTCCCCCAAAACTCTCCAGGACAAGCTAAGGAGGATAATGAAAAATGGGAAGCTTCCAAGATAGACTCCAGCACCATAGAGAACAATGACCAGGGAAGTTTCTCCCAGAAAATGGATCTGCGCAGGGCCAAGGGGGATTCCCGGCCATCAGGTTAAGAGCAGGTGCTGCTGCTCAGTAGAAGGGCAGGGTCGTGGTTCCTAAAGGCCTGCAGGGGCCCCCCATTCCTCCTGTTTTTAATAGGTGTCCTCACCCCAGCCTTGTACAAGGTTGGCTGCTTGGGATAAATTTGTGGCTTTCTTTCCTAAGTCTTGAAATTGAGGAAAGCAGCACACAAGAGGTGATGAACGTCATCAGGCTCCCAACTTCTAAGTCCAGAGCCGGATAGTGTGAGAGTCTGGGGAAAAAGTGAGTATCTTTCAGGAAGAAGAGAAAAAAAAAAAAAAAAAGACAGTTTTCATCCTCTGTTTGCAAGTGTTTTCCCCCGGGGCCAGGCCTCACCTTCCTGCTGGGTGGAGCACCTTCCCCTCCCCTGCACTTGGTAATACTTGCTTTGAGTAATGAGCCCAGAGTGGATGGTTGGTTCATAAAGGTATCAGAAGATTTCAACGCCCTGCAAGTTTCTCCTTGCCCTGTTTCTGACTCAGAGAGAAGCTTCAGCCTGGTTTTCATAATAAGACACAGCAAGTCCAGTCCAGCCTAGCAGAGCTGTCTCGAACTTCAGACCTACAGGCAAAGCCTAAACCAGTCTGTGTCACTGTAACCTCCTGAGACTCAGAAGTGCTTTATTGGGGCCAGGGAGATGGCTCAGTGGAATAAGTGCTTCCCTGGCAAGTGCAAGGGCCTGAGTTCAATATCTGGCTCCACCAAAAAAAAAAAAAAGAAGTACTTTGTTACAGCCATGGAAGGCAATGCCTGAGGGCTGTGAGAAGTGGAGGAAATAGCTGCCTGGTTAATACAACACCTGGCACATCCTAAATTTAAAATAAATTCTGCACTGGGTGTCATTACTATGTTGCCACTCACCTACCAGAACTCTAGGAACACAATTAACATTCTTAAACATTTGTTAAATGATTGATGATTGATTTTTGAAATTTATACCTTGTATAAAGTTAAAATATGGTGACCAAACTAGAGACTTCTTTAACCCTCATCAATCTTAGTGAAACAATTTGTAAAATGTAAAGGAACTGCTTGTTTGTTTATATTGGAAATCTACCTGGATGAAGAAGTACAGATGGAAAGAGAGTTCAAACACAACTGGGTCAAATTTTGCCCAGTATTGTTTGTCCTCCAAAACAAGAGAGGCAAGTTCTCCAGCATGAGATGGTGCTAGAGCTAAAGGGGCACCAAGGGGCTCTGTGCAAATTCGAGCTCTACCCTAGAGCAAGGACGTAGTATCCTTCTCTTGATTTTTAGTCTTCTCCCAGGCTGACTTTTGAATTCTAAGGTAATTTATTTTTAAAATTTAAGAAATTCCTACAAATAATGGAGAGCTTATTTTAAAGCTGTAGTAACGAGGAAGGGCCGGGGAGAGGGCTCAGCAGAATAAGTGCTTCCCTGGCAAGCGCAAGGGCCTGAGTTCAATGTCCGGTTCCGCCAAAAATAGATGTACCTGTAGCAACGAGGAAGGAAATGTTTTGAGTCAGCACTAGGATGGGAATGAAGAGTTGATGGGTATTTTTAAGTACTATCAGTGATGATGTAATTCTTCTCACAGTTATATGGCAAACTTAAAGTAGTTTCACAACTATTTTGCTGTTGTTCCCCATAATAATCCCACAGTCAGTACTACAGGGGCTCTCTGGAGTCCTGGATGACAAAGTACAGACTCAGAATGGTTAGAAGATGCCCAGCAAGGTGACTCCTCCCAGACCACTGCTCCTTTACCATTCCTACCACACCTTCATGGAAATATGTCTACTGACCACCAGTGTTGGCTCCCAACAGCAGAACAGGGAGAGATTGCCCGCTCTCTCCACGCCTCTAGTAACCCGAGTTAGTAACCCGAGTAGTTACCTCTAGTAACCAGAGCTGAGTGACGAATCGGCCCCACCCATCCATCTGACGCCAGGGACCACACAGGGCCACAGCAGTGCTGCTGCAGGCTGAGCTCACACCCTGAGTGGCTCTGCTAGCATGACTTCGAGGCTAAAATGGCTCAGCCCCCTCGCTCCAGGTTGCCACCTGCACTAGCGGCTCGGGCAGCCCACCCCACCCAGAGGAACACAAGTGCTGGTGTGCCCCAGGGATCTGAAAAGCAAGGGAGAGAAATACAGAGACTTGTAGGCAGGGGAGGGACAGGGTAACTGAAAGAACCAAGCAAAGATGGTATCACAGACCAGATAAAAGTGGGCATGTGTCCCATGGGATCTGGATGAAGGAAGAGAGCTGCTCATTTATAAAACAAGACTTTCTCCCCAGTGTTCAGTTTACCTGTGTAGATGAGGCTCCATTTGGTTTGGTGTAGCTTAAATTGTTTACTTAAAATGGGCTTGGACAAGAGGCCACCCTCTCAACAAGAAATGGCCCAGATGAAAGCCCATTTCAAGAGAAAGGCATGGGCCAGAAAGATAGTTCAGCGGACTAAAGTGCCTGCTTAGGAAAGCTTAGGCAAGCTCAAGAGCTGGGGGTTCAATCCCTGACTCCGCATGCCACTCCAGGCCCCAGGGCAGGCTTAGCCAGCCACAGAGTACGGATGTGGTGGCACTTGCCTGTAGACTCAGTGCTGGGGAGGCTGAAAACAGGACGATCACTATGAGTCTCAGCTGTGTAGGGAGACCCTGCAACAACCAAATACACAGAGAGAGAGAGACAGACAGACAGACAGAGACAGGGACAGAGAGAGAGAGACACACACACAGAGACAAACAGACAGAGAAGGCCGAATACTTGTAGCTGTGCCAGTCAGAGAGGACTAGGTCGCTGTGTGTGACATGTTCAGGAGGCCACAAGGCCCTAACAAAGCACTCCTCGGTTTTATCCCATTAAGAGAGATGATCGTGCAGATGCCATTTGCAGTAAGAAAGCATTCTGGCTGTGTTTGCAGTTTGTGGATCTTTTCAATTTATCACTTTCTGCTAATAAATAATAATTAGTCCCCCTTGACCTGAGGACAGTTTACACAAGATTATTCATACACTGTGATCTCCCACAGAGGGATTTCAAGACGTGGGGAAGAGTTGGGTGTGGTGGCACACACCTGTAATCCCAGCACTCAGGAGGCTGAGGCAGGAGGATCCTTATGAGTTTGAGACCAGACTGGGCTACAGAGTAAGTTCAAGGCCAATCTAAACTACATGGTGAGACTCTCAAACACACACACACAAAGACAGGAGGGAAAACTCACAATTGCCTGCAGAGAAAGCACAACTGGAAGGGCAGCTTCCCTCTTGGGAATTGAATTTGGTCCTTTAAGTCCAGCAGTTCAGCCTTTTAAAAGGCCATCTCAGTTCTAGTGGATCAAGCTTCCATTCCCAATGGCAGTACTCTTCCTGGGCACTGAAGCCGTCCAAAACCAGAATCCTGTGCACAAAACATCCACATGGTATTTTTAATTTTTTAAAAGAGAATACAAAAAAATACTAAATAAAAAAATAAAATAAAATAGAAAATAAAACTCACACATGAGAAATGTATAAAATGTCACTAAACAAAATGATAAGAATTTAACAATGGTTGATATATATTGTTGTCCTCAAGTTAGTTGTTCAGATTACCAGATATAAGCCTATAAGATTGGTCAAAAAAATTGAAAGAGAGAAAAAAAAAACCAAGAACAGCAGAAATCAGTAGGATTTTTCTACCAAGTTGTCCTGCTCTTAAAAACCTACTATGAGTATTCTCTCGTAGGACAATGTCACCCTGTGGGGGGAGGGGTACCATCTATGGGTTCCATTTTGTCACCTTAAATAGAAAACATGTTGTCTGAGCTAACTGTGGTTCCAAGGTAAGCCGCAGCTCCGGGTGTGCTTCTAACCTCACATCTCTGGCAACTTTGTCTTGTGGTTTCTGTGTCCAAGGTCTACCTAATGGATAGTAGTTCCAGGCCATGAGGTTCTGCTCCTATTTGCTTAGAATAGCAAGTAGCTTTGCAGATATTGTTGATCAATAAATGGTTCAGAAAACATAGATTAACAGGCCAGCCAGATAGTTCAGCAGATTAAAGCTCCTGCTTAGGCAGACTCAGAGGCTGGGTTTTCTGAGATGGTGAAAGAGACTGGGCGTGGTGGCACATGCTTGTAATCCCAGAGCTTGGTAGGCTGAAAACAGGAAGATCACTATGAGTCCAATCTATGTAGTGAGACCCTGGAGACCCTGTACTAAATACATACAAATATTTTATAAAAGGAAAAGATTAGATTCAACTCGCCCCCTCCTCCCCTTCTCCCTCCTTTTCTCCCAGCTCCTGTTCTCCCTCCCCCTCTTCCTTCTCCTCCTCCTCCTGTTATGCTGGAGAGTCAACCCAAGGGCCCTGTTCATCTAACTAAGTAATGTAACACTGAATTATATACCCAGACTCCAAAATTTCCCCTTCTTCATTACCTAAGCTTGATGTGAACTGCTAGAAATGTTCAGTAAAATCCAAGTAACCATGCACCAAGATGTCACTCAGGGTGGACAGCTTGCCTAGCATGCCCAGGTCTCTGGGTTCCATCCCCAGAACCACAAAAACAAAAAAAAAAAGTAACTTATATACATGAAATTTATAGTACAAATATATTTTTCTACATATCTTTCAAGGAAATTTATTCGGAGATCACAGAAATATCCTTAAGACCAGATCAACAGCGCCGCAGGCACACATATTCCAAGGGTTGAACAGCCAGGGGCAGTTTGTGCCTGAAGCTGAGGAGTCTCACCCCTGCAGAGAGTGAGTTTCTGGGCCTGCATCCTGCCCAGAGCTTCCTCAGCCAAGCTAAGACCATTTGACTTTCAAGGCTGCGCAGCTGCATTCTCTTCCCGTGGGCCTGGCTGGAGCACTGAGGACGACACGGGAGCACTGACCCTAGGTTGTTGGCATTGCCATTCCGGCAGTAATCAGTGGCACTCACTTCAGACTCCCCACGCGCTCTCTGCCTTTGACACAGCACATGGCAAGTTCAAGGTCGACTGATTCTTCTCTTAACCCACCGAGATTATTGTCATGAAATTTTTCTACAGTTTGGCGGGAAACCAGTCTTCTTTACATGCTAATCGTGTTATAAAGTGAAAATAATATTATTACACTGTTTGCACTGTTAGATTTATTCTGATCACTCATTAACTTAATTATAGAAGTCCCTTGTTAACACTGCATGTTTAGATATTTTGAACAGCCAGTCTAAGCCTCCACTTACACTGTTTGTTCAATTAAAATGCACAGTGATTCTAAATGAGTCGCGTGGCTCTGTGACCTTGTCAGATTCTCTTTATTGGATTGAACTGATGTCATCACCACCACCCCTCTGCGCAGCGGGACCATGAGGTGACCTGACATTTCCATTCCCTATTCATTCACTCTCAAAGCACGCAGGGCCTTCAGGTCCCAGCTGGGCACCGCAGAGCACAGGAGTCCATGGAGGGATTCCTTCTTTGCTCATAGCCTGGCACTGGGAAGTAGGCTCAAGCTACCCCACTGAGCTATCCCCAACCCCTTCCCCAGAGAAATTTCATGCCACCCTTCTGTGCAAGAGTAAGACAAAGACATTGGAAGGAAAATGAATCCATCCTGTGGCCAGAGGAGGAACTACCTAGAAATACTCTCAGCTCCTTCCTTACAGGACATCTTTAGAAGGCGGGAAGAGGGGAGCCAGTCAGACCCAGAGCCATCTCAGAGAGCAAACAGGCCAGTTTAATCATTTAATCAGAGGACTGTGAAAGAGAATGTCAGGTCTGCCAGAGCACTAGCTTGTGGTTTTCAAAGGGGACAACTGGGTGTGGGCTTTGTGTGGCATAACAACCCAGGGAGAACTGAAATTGCCAAGCATATTCAGAACTACACGCCCTGATGCTATCTGTGGCCTGGCCGCTCCCTACAGCGAGACCCTGGGTCCCCGAGTCTGTCTAAAAACCAGGAAGGACTCAGCGGTGCCTACCTTTCTCATTGCCAGTCGTGGCGTGGGGCACGGGTAGAGCACAGGGCCAGGAAGAGAGAGCAGAGCTTCTGTCCTGGGTGATCACTGGCCAGAGGAAGTTTCCAAAATGGCCCGGGTTGCGGCATCTGCGTTCATAAGGTAGAAATGGCAAGGGCAGCCTGCTAGGGGGATGATGAGCGGAAGACACAATGGCTCCAATCTACAGTTATTGTCCTAAAATCGTGGTTCCAAGAAAGGTAGGAGACTTGGAAGAGACCGGAAGCAGCATCTGCCCTGGAGTGGCTTACAGTGGACCTTGTAGGAGAGGACACACAACCTGCGTTACAACAGGAACCGCCCCTGCGCGGAGGGTGGCGGTGACAGGGCCCGCACAGGCGCTCACCTACGGACCAGAGGCTTCCATCTCCCTATGGCTCATAGGCACCACAGGCACCGGAGGGGTGGGCCCTGCAGGACGAAGGGAAGCACAGGCGACTGTCAAGGAGCCGTATGGCAGCCAGGACCAGAGCTTACCACTGCCATGAGGCAACTGACAAGAAGCTCAGGCAGAGTGAGGAAATCCAGTTGCAGCATAAGTCCAGCCCAGATTAAAGTTGCAGTGAAGCCGGGCAAAGGGGAAGGAAGGCTTCCACGAAAGGAGGAGAAACAGAGTTCCAAGAAGTTTCCACACGGTTGTAACTCCACATGTGAGGTCATTCAGGCTGAGAGCGACATGTAAGAGGACTGAAAATAACATGAAGAAGTATCTGTGGCCCACTCGTGGTAGCAGGAACAGGGAGAAACAGAAACTTCCCTGTGGATGGAACACGTGGGCTGCGTGGTAGAGCACAGGGGCACTAGCTGTGGAGCGCCCAGCACTGCAAAATGCACACATGCATGCACGCATTAAATGAACTGAAAAGACCTTTCCCACACCTGCATACAAAGACTGCAGAAGTGTTAAAAGTACCTTTAAATACCTGTATCTGCATGACTATAAAAATGTCAAGGGGGTCTGGGGGGATGGCTCAGTAGAATAAGAGCTTGCCTGGCAAGCACAAGGCCCTGAGTTCAATTCCCGATTCCACCAAAAAAAAAAAAAAAAAAAAAAAAAAAAAAAAAAAGTCTGCTCTTTGGAAGACAGTGTATGCGGATACATCTGAAGCCACTGCTCCGTGTGGCATTCTGAATCCACGACACGCATCGTTAGTGACGATTCCTCACCACACACGGCTACTCACTGCAAGCTTCCGCAAGTGTGGTTTTCTTGATTCTTCCCATCATGTATCAACACCTCCTCTCTAGTTTGCAGTAAATGTTCACTACTGTGTCTATCTGATTGTGTTTTTTTTTTTTTTCTCCTGTGGAGCTCTGAAGCTAGAATATGCCTGATTTGAATCAGTTCAATGTTTTCCTGAATTTTTAACTCCCGGAGAGCAGTGGCACGATGCATTTCCAGCTTTGTCCACTAGGTGGCAGAGAGCAACTGCTTTCTCTGTATCTCAGTACCGCTCTCCCTCACCCCATCCCTGTCCCTACCGTCGCCCCCCCATCTTCTCCCCTCCCCCCCCTGTGAAAGCCGCGAAGGGGAAAATTAAATACAAGGACGTATACATTTCTGTCCTCTGGACCTTTGACCTCACATAAAGAAATAAATGTTTCATACTTGAAATCTAAATTCCAGTGAAAACAGTGTGGGAAGAATTTTCAGTAGCCAGAAAAGTACTGAAGAGAGGCCTCTTCGTGCGTGTGTGTGTGTGTGTGTGTGTGTGTGTGTGTGCGCGCGCGCGCACGCGCGTTTGACTGACTTTATGCTTTACATGTTTCCCAAATAGAAAACGGTGGGTGGAACGACAGGGATAGGACAGCGTCGTGAAATGAGGCTGTACTGACTGTAGTTCGTGAACTAATCATTGCACTTTTTATGAATCAAGGTGACGCAGAGCGCAGAGCAGCGGAAATACTGGTATGAGGAATCATCAGAATGAATGGCAGTGACTCTCATTATTGTCTTTGTCGTTCTTTCTTTCCTTCTTTGGGTTTGCTTTCGTTCGTATGTTTTTTGTTGAGCTCTGGCTGTATCGTTCAGGGAGAGAACTCAAAATTGGACTTTCAGTGATCCCACCCCCACCCCCACCCCCACGGGACTGGAATTTGGCACTCTAAAGAGGTCCTGGCACCCAGCAGGGCTGAGGAACATTCCTACAAGAGAGGTTTCAAGGAAATCTCCAGTTTGGTCTTCTGCGTCGTGGGTAGATCAGCTAAGCAGAAAGCAGCTGGCTGTGGACTCCGTGCACTTCGAACTGACTCCCGGGCCGCATTGCCTTGCAAGGCAGTGAAGCCCAGTGGGTAACGGTCGAGTTCCACACCCCTGCCCCACCGCCCCAGGGTGCCCTCGCACGCGCACAGTTCCTGCCTACCCTGAAGGAACCTAAAGCCTACCAAAGCTTGGGAGACCACCACATGGTCTTAAAATATTCTGACATTCCCTTCTCTTCCCCCACCAGCAATCTGTATCTAGAAGGTAAAATATTATTTTTTCAATGTGAAACTATGTAGGTGAGGGCTCTGTTTCCAATTCCCTTGGTGAAGTACACTTTTACCTAACTACCTAGGGGGTGTGGCTTCCCCTCACGAAGAAAGCCAGCAAGATGCAGTTCTTTAAACCTACTAAGACTGAGTCAGGAAGACAGCTCAATAGAATAAGTACTTGCCCAGCAAGCACAAGGTCCTGAGTTCAATCCCCCGTACCACCAAAATAAATAAATAGATAAATAAATAAATAAATAAAATTTAAAAAACTGAGACTCTATTCAAAGGATCTAAGTCTACACGTATCTCTGAATCTCAGATGTTCTCAATCCCTGGCTTTTGTATACTGAACCCCGCTAGGAAAACTGTATTGCTAATAGAATCTCATTTCCATACATGGGGCCCTGTGTGCTACCCCTCCTTCTCCTGAACTTGCTCTTTGCTGCTGCATTGGTTGGGAGTGGAAGGAGTGTCTGTTATGTGAAAGCAGAAGGCATTTGGACCTAGTAAAAAAACAGAAAATGTCACCTACGGTGCTGGCTCACTGGTCCTCCACTCTGAATGTGCACCTCAGCCCTGAGATGCAGGTGTGGCTGGGGCAGCTCCTTCACCTGAGCTTGCCTTTGCCACTGGGTAGGGCAGAGATGGTAGCTGCCTCAGTGCTTGTGAGCATGGCTGGGGGTTACCTAGGCTTCCCCCTCCCCCCAGAGTAACTAAGATCCAGCAGCATGCAGGAGCTGGGAGAAGCCCGGACTTGTCTCTGCTGGTTCTGCTCAGCCCTCTGTCACCCCAGGGGACTGCAGGGCTGCTCCCTGCTGCTGTCCACTCTGAACGTGGAGAAGCCACTGCTCCCCACCCCCACCCCAGGGCATCACGGTTATTGTCAGTGTGATTTCACTTTCCAGTGTTCCTGGGGAAGCAGCTACTGCTGCCGGTGAACATCATGACCATATATAGAGACAAAACCGCCTGGGGAAAGAAAAAGCAAGGACTCCCGAGGAGAAGCCTGAGTCAGCCGCTGAGGTGGAGAGGCAGCAGCCTGGGTCAGGGGGAGCCCGTCATTGGCAGGCTCTGGTCAACTGCTCCGTCTTCAGATGACTCAGAAGACAGACCAGAAACAAGGCACCCTGGAGATCTGCCTTGAGAGGATCTCAGATGATTCAACTGCTGAAAGAGACCTGTCCTGACCTCAAAAATAGTGTTACTACCATTAACTCTAGATTTGTTTATTTTCATAAACAAACAAAATTGTTGTAAAGAAAAACAGCTTATGAGCTCTGAAAAGACACAGTGACCTTGACGTTTTACTGAAGGCTAAAAAATTAACACAATGGATCATAGGCATAAAGCAGTGTGACTGACGAGTTGACTGATAGTGTCAGGCCAAAACTGTCACTAGCTCTGACCAGATAAGGAGAGAAAAGGCTCTTAGGTGAGAGATGGAGGAGCCAGGAGTGTTTCCATCTGGTCCTGACACTTTGAGTCTGTGCTCCCAGATGCTGGGAGCTCCAGCCTCTGCTCCCCTCCCTCCAGCCTGTCAGTGCTTCTGTGATGTGCCCTTAAAGGCTTTCAACCCTCTAGAAGAAACAGATTCTCCTGTTTTAAACATTTCTCTCTGAGCCCATTGTATTCTGATAGTCAGTGTGGAGCTGTACATGCACACAGTAATTATCAGGTGGTAGCAGATGATAACTGTGCAGCATGGGAAATTTAAACATGAAAAAAAAAAGAAGAACACAATAAACCAGGTATGGTGGTGTGTACCTGTAATCCCAGCATTAGGGAGGCTGAGACAGTAGGACCTTTGGGAGTTTGAGACCAGGCCAGACTACAAAGTCAGCTCAAAAGGGCCAGCCAAATAGCTCAGTGGATTAAAGTGCCTGCAAGCAGGTGCTGGGGATTCAATCCTGAGGCCTGCTGTGTTGGCCAAGCCCCAGGGGGGAGCTGAGACAGCAATTGAGACTGGGTAATTGAGGCTGGATGCAATGGCGTGCACCTGTAAACCCAGCACTTGGAGGCTGTGAATAGGTGAATCACTAGTAGTGAGACCCTGAACATCCTGTAGACCCTTCCCTAAAATAAAATACAAAAAAAAAAAAAAACACTGCAAAGTGAACTCAAGGTCAACCTGAATTGTAAGACCCCCCCACACACACACACATACACCAAAAAGAATTTTAAAAAAGAAAGTCCATGAACTTATTCATAGATTCCATTCAAATGGGGGGGGGGTCATATAGTGTACAAATCAAGTAAGAAAGTACATCTGTGACATTGCTATCATTAAAGACAAATTTTAAAAAAGAAACAATGCAGAGGGCCTGAAAGTGTAGCTCAGCGCTAGAACACCTGCTCAAGGCCTGTGTTAAGTGCCCAGAGCTTCCCCACCCCCCTCCAGAGTGATAGAAGAAATCAGGTAATTACACAGTCAGCCTTCTCTGTACAGAAAGACACCCCTGAATAGACTATCCAGTGTTTAAAACAGAAGTTAAGATTCTTGAAATGCAAGCAATGAAGGAATGCAGAGAACAGGAATGATGACGTCCTCATCATCCTGCCTTCTCCAAGGACCACAGAGATTACCCCCTGCCAGTTCCTTTCCTTAGGACCCACAGGAGAAAGAAAGGAAGAGTGGGGAGTGAGGAGGGGTGAGACAGAGCATTTCCTTTGAGGCGCTTCCTTCACTTCGTGGATTTCACATAGCTGTGCGGCCTCCATTCTTGCGGTAGTCGCAACCTTAGACTGAACGCAGCTCACTTTATTTGACCCATGTCTTGATGAGATCGCGAGGCGCCCTCACCCTTGGAGCATGTCTCCTTTAGAGAAAGCACTGCGGCCAGCACCCTGGAGACTGCGCACGCCTGAGGAAGCGCTCCCCAGGGGTGAAGGATGGCGGAGGAAGTGTGTTCTTTTTTTAAGAGAATAGGAAGAGAGAGAGAGACAGAGAGAGAGAGAGAGAGAGAGAGAGAACATTAAAATGAAACAAAATTTCACTTGTTCTTGTTAAAAAATGCTTTCATCTCGTTTTCATCTTTGGATTGGTCTCTGCTTCTCATGGATGTAGCCCAGCATTCAAATAGAATAAAAGCATACAGGAAGGCTTTCGTTTTTTGAGTGTTGACTTTGTATACAGCCATGCTACATATATATATATGCATATATAATCGATATACCCTTTGTCTGAGGTACAGCTAGCAAAAATTTTTTATCACTGTGTAGATTGCCACTATGTTGGTAGTTTTTTTTTGCTGTGAAAAAGCTTTTCAATGAGATGAGAATCCAGTTGTTGATTCTTTGTAATAATAGTTCCTGTGATTGAGCTTTGTTCATAAATTTTTAGCCTACACCAATAGCATCAAGAGTATTACGTATTCTATCCTCTAGCAGACTTACTATTTCTGTTTCAATATTTAAGTCTTTGATCTATTTCAATTTTAATGTAGTGCATAGTGATACTTACAGGGCTAGCTTTAATTTTCAACACGTGGACAGCCATTTTTTCCTAGTACCTTTTACTGAAGAGACAATTTTTCTTGCAGGGAAGGTGCTTGGCTCATTTTTGTAAGGATGGGGTGGCTGAGCAGGAGTTGTTTCTGCATTATCTAATGTGTTCCATCAATCCTTGGGCTTTTATTGTTTGGCCAGTACCATACTGTTTTTATTACAGTAACTTTGTAGTACAATTTCAAATCAGTAATTGTAATGTTCCCTATGTTGCTTTTGTTGCCTATAATTGCATTTGCTGTTCTAAGTGTCTTTTGGCTTCAAGTGAATTTTCTTTTTAATTTTTATTTTATTGAAGTACAAATATCAATGAGACAGTTTTAAGATACCTTGACAAGACGGATTTGATAAATCAATACATGGCAAACTGTTTTCATAATGTTTTGGTATCACAGAAGGTGCATACATGATATTATACTTACGGACATTATTATACCATATGTCTCTTATCAGTAAATTAAGAGAGTGTAGCTGTTTACGTATCTTATTTTTTATACCTGAATTACATCAAAGATTCAATAATTAATACTTTCTACCTTGTTATTTTCCTAGTGGTTGTCCATAGTACTAGAAACCAACATAATATCCTGTCCAACCACCATTAGTGCATAGAATTATGTAGAAGCACAGTGTTATCTATCCTAACTGTACTGTCCATTCATACACCTCATGATTCTTCCTTTCTATATCCCTTCCTTTGTCTACACCTGTCAAAGATGGCATTCTATTGTCATTCAACTAATTTAGGTGACTGAATTCGATGATACAGTCCAACACAGTCCAGCATTCCATAGCAATAGTGAGTTATTCAAAGAAGTTGTCGACCATAGGCATTTACATCTCAACTTATTATTATGGCCCCGCGCTGTATACCTCAATTTTATACTTTTCTGCTGGATGGTTAAGACCTAGATAGAGAAAGACCTATATATCAACACATGTACTTTTGTTTCTTATGAGGTCAGTGAAGTCCCCTCAGGGTTTATCTTGTAGTCCTGTACCTTATTCTGTAGATCTTTTGTCTGTGTCATCCATGTGGATGAGTCACGGCCAATGCTTGACCAGGTTGCTCTCTGTGACAGCCTGAGAGAAAGTTTTCTCTCCATGTGACTCTCCCCAGGCACACTATAGAACTTCAATCTCTTTCCTCTGTGGGTCCATAATCTCCTTGTTCAGAAAAATTGGAGCTCAACTGAGTTTCATGATGTTACAGTACAGGTTCTCCTATGTCCTGAGTCTTTGCTGACCTTGAAAGGCTCGGGCCAAAATGTTGGCTGGCCTTGTGGCTCTTCTATTTCTCCAATTCTGATCTGTGAATTTAGGTTGTTAACCATCCAGAAGAAAGACTGATTAGTATCCTGCAGCATATGCCATTCACTTTGCCTTATATGACTCAATTGTTTTTAGTTGTTGTTGTACAATTCCATTTGTATTTCTTCTTTTCGCTTCTTAAACAAGGGAAACTATATGATATTTACACAGGTGTGTCTGGTTTATTTCACTTATGAGTATATGTTCAAGTAGGATCCACTTCAATATAAATGCTTCAAGCTTATCATTCTTAATAGCAGAGTAATACTCCATTATATAGAAATACCACATTTTTTTTCAACCATTCCTCATGTGATGGACATCTTGGTTGCTTCCAAGATTCTGTTATGACAAATTGTGCTGTTATAAACATAGGTACATATATATCACTATGATACAATGTTTTCAGTTCCTCTGGGAAAATTCCCAGTAGGGAGACAGTCAACTTGAATGAGATTTTTGTCCTACTCTTTTGAGGAGTCTCCACACTGACCTCCACAATGGTTGTACCAGTCTACATTCCCACCAACAGTGGAGAAGTGTTCGCTTTTCCCCACAACCTCTCCAACATTTGCTGTTGGTTGATCTCCTTATAATAGCCATTCTTTCTGGAGTGAGATGCTATCTCAGTGTTGTTTTTATTTGCATTTCATGGATGGCTAGCAATGTGGAGCATTTTTTTATATATTAAGTCGCTTCTTTAATTTTGTCCTCTGAGAAGTGTGTCTTCATCTCAGATGCCCATTTCTGAATTGGGTCTTTAAATTTGAGGGCCCTGCTACATCTTAGTTCTTTATATATTCTAGACAGCAGACCTCTGTCTGATTGCTTATTAGTTAGGATTTTTTCAAAATTTGTGAGTTGTCTTTTTTTTTTTTTTTTTTTTTTTTTTTTTTTTTTTTTTTTTTTTTTTTTTTTTTTGAGACAGGGTCTCACTATGCAGTTCAGGCTGGCCTTAAGCTCACTTTGAAGCTCAGGCTGGTCTCGAACTCATACCAATCCTCCTGCCTCAGCCTCCCGAGTGCTGGGATTACAGGCGTGCGCCACCACGCTCGGCTTGTGAGTTGTCTTTTCACTCTGCTGACAATTTCTTTTGAAGTGCAGAAGCTCCTCAAGAAGAGTTGATCCCAGTTGTGGATTCTTTCAAGTGGGAATATATGTTCGTTCATGAATTCTTTACCTATCCCTATGTCTTCAAGAGTTCCTCTTAGTTTCTCTTCCAGGAGATGGAGTGTTTCTGTTTTAATGTTTAAATCTTTAATCCATTTTGACTTTAACTTAGTGCATGGTGATAGAGCTGGGTCAAGTTTTAGTTTTTGGCATGTAGAAAGCCAAGTTTTCCAGCACCATTTGTTAAAGAGGTTATCCTTTTTCCAGCAAGTATGATTGGTCCCTTTGTCAAAGTTCAGATGGCTGAGGGTTTTCATAGATGCTTCTGCACCTTCTAATCTATTCCATTGATCCTCAGGTCTATTTTGTTGCCAATACCATGTTGATTGTATCACAGTGGCTTTGTAGTATAATTCCAAGTCAGGAATTGTGATGCCTCCTGCCTTGTCTTTATTGGCCTAGATTGCCTTTGCTATTCTAGGTCGTTTTTGGTTCCAAATAAATTTTAGGAATGATTTCTCTAGGTCTGAAAGGTATGTTGGTGGCAGTTTGATAGGGATTGCATTAAATCCGTACAGCAATTTTGGAAGTATGGCCATCTTCATGATGTTGGTTCTTCCAATCCAGGAGCATGGAATGTCTTTCCATTTTCTGAAATCCTCTATAATCTCTTTTCTTAGAGTGTTGTAATTTTCCATGAAAAGATCTTTGACTTCCTTGGTTAAGTGAATCCCAAGGTATTTCATTTTCCACGGTGCTATTGTAAAAGGTACTGTTTCTATTATTTCCCTTTCAGTGTGCTTGTTATCTGTGTAGAGGAATGCTAATGTCTTTTGAGTATTGATTTTGTAACCTGCTATGCTACTGAATTTCCGTATCAGTTCTAGTAGTTTCTTGGTGGAATTTTTGGGGTCTTCCAAGTAAAGTATCATGTCATCTGCAAATAGTGATAATTTAACTTCTTCTTTTCCTATTCTTATTCCCTTTATTTCTCCCTCTTTTCTAATGGCTGTTACTAAGGATTCCAAGACTATATTGAATAGGAGGGGAGATAGAGGACATCCTTGTCTTGTACCTGATTTAAGAGTAAAAGATTTCAGTTTTTCCCTATTTAGGATTGTATTAGCTTTTGGGTTGTCATAGATGGCTTTTATCAAGTTAAGATAGAGTCCATCTATTCCAATTTTCTGTAGGTCCTTGAACTTGAATGAGTGTTGGACTTTGTCAAAAGCTTTCTCTGAATCAATTGAGACATGTAGTTTTTAGATTTTAGCCCATTAATATAGTGTATTACATTTACAGATTTTCAAATATTGAACCATCCTTGCATCCCTGGGATGAATCCTACCTGGTCATGGTGTATGATCTTCTTGATGATTTGCTGTATTCTATTTGCCAGGATTTTGTTGAGTATTTTTGCATCTATGTTCATGAGGGAGATTGGCCTGTAGTTCTCCTTTTCGGTTGTGTCTTTCCCTGGTTTTGGAATCTGCATTATACTTTCCTCCAGAAATGATTTTGGGAGGACTGTTTCCTTTTCAACTTCATTGAAGAGTTTGTGGAGTGTGGGGATTATATCTTCTATAAATTTCTTATAGAATTCAGCTGTGAATCCATCAGGATCTGGGCTTTTCTTTGTTGGTAGGCTTTTTATTACATTTCATTTACAACATATTTTGTTGGCTGTTATTGGCTTATTGAGAGTTATTATAACTTCTTGATTCAGTTTTGGTAATTTGTACCTTTTGAGGAATCTGTCCATTTCTTCTGTGTCTTCTATTCTGTCAGCATAAAGATTCTCGAAGTAACTATTGATAATCTTCTGAATTTCCACTGGGTCTGTGGTGATTTCACCCTTTTCATTCCTTATCGCTCATACTTGAATTTTCTTTTGCCTCTTTTTGATGAGATTGGCAAGAGGCTTATCAACTTTATTTAGTTTTTCAAAGAACCAACTTTTTGATTTGTAGATTCTTTGAACTGTTTTCTTCATCTCAATTGAATTAATTTCTCCTCTAATCTTTATGATTTCTTCCAGTCTTTGCCCTCTGGGTTTTGTTTGCTCTTCTTTTTCAAGTTGTCGGAGGTACAACATTAGGGTGCTAATTTGTTCCCTTTCTGTTTTCCTAATGTGTGAGTTCATAGCTATGAATTTCCCTCTAAGAACTGCTTTCATCACATCCTATAAATTCCGGTAAGTTGTACTTGAATTTTCATTGAATTGTAGATATTGTTGAATTTCTTCTATGAGCCATTGATTGCTGAGAAGGGTGTTGTTTAGTTTCCATGAATTTAGCAGGATTTTCTGGTTTCTTTTGTCATTTAGTTCCAATTTCATTGCACTGTGGTCAGATAATATGCATGGGATAATTTCTATTTTCTTGCATATACTGACACATGACTTCTGAACTAGTACGTGGTCTGTTTTGGAAAATGACCACATACAATGCAGCTGAAAAAAATGTGTATTCAGTTGTGGTTGGGTGGAACACTTTGTATATGTCCACCAGGTCCATTTGTTCCAAGCTCTGGTTCAGTTCTGCTACTTCCTTCCTAATTTTTTGTCTGGTTGTTCTATCTTTTTGAGATAAGGGTGTATTAAGGTGTCCTGTTAAGATTGTGTTCTTAGACATCAAGTTTTTCATGTCCGTTAAGATTTGTCTTACATAGTTGGGTGCTCCTGTGTTTGGTGCATAGATATTTATGAGTGTTACCTCTTGCTCTTGAATGTTTCCCCTGACCAATATATAGTGGCCTTCTTTGTGTCGTTTGATCATTCTTGGTTTGAAGTTGAGACTGTCTCAGAACAGAATTTCTACTCCTGCTTTTTTCTGTGGTGCTGGGGCATGTAGTATTGTTTTCCATCCTTTGACTTTGAGACTATGAATGTCCTTTTGAGTTAAGTGTGTTTCTTGTATACAGCATATTATTGGATTTTGTTTCCTAATCCACTGTGCCAGTCTGTTTCTCTTAATTTGAGAATTGAGTCCGTTTACATTGATGGCTATAATTCAAATGTGCTGACTTATGTTTGTCATGATATGTAACTGGTGTTTACTCCTTTGTAACCTGTGTTTAATTGTCTGTCCTGTTTAGTGGGTTCCTTCCATTCTCATTCATGGAGTTCTGTCATTGTAGTCTCTCTCTAGAACATCTTTCAGCAGCCTGTGAAGGGATGGCTTTGTCATCATGAAGTTCTTTAGTTGTTCTTTGTCATGGAAGTATTTCACTTCTCCATCAAACCTAAAAGAGAGTTTTGCAGGGTATAATAGTCTGGGCTGGAATTTGTTTCCGTGTAGGACTTGAAGAACTCTGCTCCATGCTCTCCTTGCCTTCATTGTTTGTGTAGAGAAGTCGGCTGTAATTCTGATGGATTTTTCCTTTGAATGTGAGCTCCTTCTTCTCTCTAGCAGCTTTCAGTATATTATTTTTGTGTTGGATTTCTGGTATCTTAAGTATTATATGTCTCTGTGTGTTTCTACTTGGGTTGAAGTTATTTGGTGTTCTGTATGCTTCGGTGACATGAATGTTGGACTGTTTCCTCATATTTGGGAGGTTTTCTGCAATTATTTCTCCTCAAATTCTTTTTATGTCATTCGTATTGACTCCTTCATTCTCACTGATACCAATGATTCTCACATTGTTCATCTGGCGTCTTCTTGCAGATGATGGATTATTTTTTCCTACATTCTCATTGTTTTTAAGAGATCCTTTCTCATCTTTTCACTAGCTGCACCAGAATCTTCAAGATCTGAAACTCTGTCTTCGCTTTCATTCAAAGAGTTTTGTAGACTCCTGATTGATATTTTTAGCTCTTCTTTATCTCTTTGACTGTATTTCATGTGTTCTATTTCTTTTCTGTGTTGCTCATTCAAGGAATCCATCATATTTCTGATCTCCTCAATTTTTTTATCCATGTCTTCTTTAGAGGTAGTTATTAATTCTTTTTCTGCAGTGTTTCTTCCAAGTTGGGTTTCCTCTGCATAATTCCAGACTTGTTTCTGTATTTCAGATGCTATGATTTCAAATAATTCTTTTTTTTCAAATAATTCTTTTTTGATTTCAGAAATTATTTCTTCTTTGAGTTCCTCATGACCTTTCTTGCTGTTGTGTCTTTGCTTCAGATGCTGTTAATTTATATGTTTCAGCTAGAATAGTGCTCTCTGCACTTGTTCTGGGTGAGCATTGTTTTTCCACCCAATGTTTCTGTAACTGATTCTTTATTTCAGATTCTATGTATTCAGATATTTCTTTTTTAATTTGGGGAATTACTTCTCGTTTTATTTCCTCTGTACCTTTCTGCTGTTGTTCCTTTGCTGCTGTATCTGTTAATTCATTCATTGCAGCTGAGCTAGTGTCCTCTGCCCTTACTGGTGGACTCAAGGTCTGGGATTGCGTTTTTCCCCTTTTCTTTGTCATTTTGTATAGCACTGACGTTTGACCTTTGGTGTAGAGCTTTGGTGCAGCTATAACCTTAGCTTGTTATGAGATTCGAGTTCCAGTCTACTAAGTTTGAGATTATCCAGGTATGCCTATCCTGGATCTAGCTGTTATGTTCAGTTCCTATTTGCTGCATCTCCTGTGGTTCCCCTCTGCTGAATCCCTGTTCAGGTGAGCACGAACCTAACTGGGATGCAGAGCAAGTAATGAAAATTCCCACTGTGTTGGCTGGCTTTGGGGCGAGGATCTGGAAAATTGCCGGAGTCAGCCCTCCTGTGTCAGGCAGGTCGCTGTCTAGTTGGGCGGGCCTGGGCTTTGGTGGGTCTGCTGGGCTCCCAAGAGGATAGTGGATGATCTTATTCACTGGGTAGGCTATACTGGGTCAGCCAGCCTGGGCTGGGTCTGAGTCTATAGGCTAGAACCCGAGAATGCTTGGAAAGGTCCCTCCAGCACAGCAGGCCTGGAGCCCTCACTCATGGGCCAGGCTGCGCTGGGTTTTGGGCCATGGTGTGGGACCGAGGATTGCTGAGAAATGTCCCTCCAGTGTGGCAGGCTTGGAGTTCTCACTCCAGGCCAACCTGCACTGGGTCTGGGGCTGTGGGGTGGGACTGGCAATCGCTGGTAAATGTTTCTCTGGAGCGGTGGGCCTGGAGCACTCACGGCCGGGGTGAGCTGCGCTGGGTCTCGGGCCATGGGGGCTGGGGGCCAGAGAATCCCTGGGAAATGTCTCTGTGGCACTGGCGGGCCTGGAGTTCTACACTCACTGAGCTTTGACGCCCAGGGAGTCGGGGAAATTCCCACTCACTCAGCGGGCTTTAGGGCAGGGGATCCGGGGAGGTGCTGGTGAGTGGGTCCTGAGGTTTCAGGCCAGTCACTGGCTTGGAGGGCTTCAGGGTGGGGATCCGGGTAGCGCATGTGTGAAGAAGCCAATAGCTCTTCCTCAGACTCACCACACACTCACTGATCCTGGAAGCCTGGTGAGTTGTGGAAATTCCCACTCACTGGGAGAGCTTGGGGCGGGATCCAGGAGGCCGCTGGAGTCAGCCACTGTCTCAGGCCGGTCTCTGGGGCTGGGAGGGCATGTGCGGGATGGAGTTCAATTGAATTTTAGGATTACTTTCTCTAATTCTGTGAGATATGCTGTTGTTTTGATCATGACTGCATACGATCTTTTCAACAATTTTGGGAGTATAGCCATTTTCCGTTCTGTTGCTCCTTCCACCCAGGAACAAGGAATATATTTCTATTTTCTCATGTCTTCCTAGATCTCCTTTATCAGAGTACTGTAGCTTTCAGTGTAAAGGTCTTTTACTTTTTTGTTAAACTGATTCTCAGATATTTCATTTTTCGGGATGTGATACTGTGAAAGGTGTTGTTTCCCTAGCTCTTGTCAGTGAGTTTGTTATTAGTATACAGGACGGCTTCTGTTTTTTGAGTGTTGACTTTGTATACAGCTATGCTACTTAACTTATTAAATCTAGAAATATTTAGGTGGAGCTTTTGTAGTCTTTTACATACAGTATCATGTCATCTTCAAATAATAATAATTTAACTTTTTCTTTTCCTATCCTTATTCCTTTTAGTTTTTCTTTTTTCTAATTGCTCTGGCTAATCTTTGCAGAATTATACTAAACAGGAATTGATGACAGTGCTCTTGTGACCCAGTAATGCTTTTGCTGTTCTGGGTCTCTTCTGATTTCATAGAAATTTTAGGGTTCTTTTTCAAGCTCTGTGAGAAATGATGTTTGGCGCTCTCTCTCTCTCTCTCTCTCTCTCTCTCTCTCTCTCTCTCTCTCTCTCTCTCATCTTTTTGAGAAAGGGTTCCCTCTGTGGTTTAGGTTGGCCTTGAGCTCACTTTGTAGTCCAGGCTCACAATGAGCCTCCTGCCTTAGCTGCTTTAGTGCTGTGATTATAGACATGCACCAACATGCCTGGCTACAATGTTGGCATTTTGATTGAGACTGACTTACTCTGCATATTGTTTTGGAAGTATAACCATTTTGGTTATATTGATCCTGCCTAACCAAGAACTAAGAATATTTTTTCATTTTCTGATGTCCTCTTCAAGTTCCTTTTTCAGTGTGATGTAATTTTCATTGTAGAAGTCTTTCACTTCCTCAATTACATTAATACCCAAGTATTTACATTTTTATGCTATTATGGATGATATTGTTTTCCTAGGTGTGTAAGATTATTATTGGTCTTTAGGAATGCTAATGATTTTTCTTTTGTGTTTATATTGTATCATGCCACACTGCTGAATTTGATTATCAATTCTAGGAGTCTTTTGGTGGATTTCTTTGTGTATTGTAAGTAAAAGATCATGTCATCTACAAATAATGATGTCTTGGCATCATTGTTTGTTTATGGATCCCTTTTACTTCTTTCTTTTTCTTACCTGATTGCTCTGGCTAATGTTCAAAGGAGTGATGATAATGGATATCCTTGTCTTGTTTCTGATTTTTAGGGGGAAGGCTTTTGTCTTTTCCCTATTTAATATGACAGTAAGTTGGTCATAAATGGAATTTATCATGCTGAGATAAGGTCCTTCTACACTTATGTTCTTCAGAGTTTCTATCATGATTGGATGTTGGATTTTGTCAAAGCATTTTGCTGGATCTATTGAGATGATCAAGTGATTTTGCATCCTTGTTTCATATGAAAAATTATATTTATTGATTTGCATTTGTTGACACATTCTTGCATCCCTGGGCTGAAGCTTTCTCAGTCATGGTGTATGGTTTTTTTGATGATTTGTCACATTGTTTGCCATTATCTTATTAAAGATTCTTGCATCTACATTCAATAGAGAAACTGCCTGTACTTGTCCTTCATGGCTGGATCCTTATCTGTTTTGACGATCAGGATGATGTTAACTTCTAAGAATGACTCTGGAAGTATTTCTCTGTCCATTTGATTAAAAAGTTTGAGGAAAATTTGTGTTAGATCTTCTCTGAAGTTCTTCTAGAATTTGGCTGTGAATCTCTCAGGTCACAGGATTCTTAATTGTTAGCTTTTTAATTATTATTTTTCCTTTCCTTTCTGTTATTAGATTGTTTAAGCTTTTCAGGGTCTCTTGGTTCAATTTGGTATTTCCCATACATCTAGGAATCACTGCGTTACTTTGGAGCTTGCCAATCGTTTGGCATACAGGGTTGTGAAGTACTTCCTAATGATTGTTTGGATTTCAGCAGTGTCCAGTGTGCCATTACCTGTCTCATTTTAAATTGCATTTATTTGTGGCTTAAATTAATTTTTTGGTAAGATTGACTATGAGTTTCTCTGTTTTATTTATTCTTTCAGAAGGATCACCTCTTAGATTTACTAATCCTTTGTATTGGATTTTTACTCCCATTACACAAATATCTGTTCTAACCTTTATAATTTTCTTTCTTAATTTTGCTCTTGTTTATCTAAGACCTTGAGCTGCATCATTAAGTTACGGACTTGGGATGGTCCTGCTTTTCTGATGCGGGTATGCACCACTATACAGCATCCCTGTAGGACTGTTTTCGTTGTGTCCTACAAGTTCTGGTATGTGGCGCTGGCATTATCATTCAAGTCTAGGGGCTCTCTTGTTTCTTACTTAATTTCCTTTGGAACCCACTGATTATTCAAGAGTGCATTGTTTACCTTTCATATGTTTGCATAATTTCTGTGGTTTCTTTCTTTCATTCTTTTTTTTTTTTTTTTTTTTTTTTTTTTGGTGGAACTAGGGCTTGAACTCAGGCCCTTGTGCTTGCCACGCAAGCACTTACTCTACTGAGCCATCTCCCCGGCCCTTCTGTGGTTCCTTTTGCTACTGATTTTTAGTTTCATTTCACCATAATCTGAAAAGCCTGGTAAAATTTTATTGTTATTATTTCTTTTTCTTTTTTATAACAAAAAATGTTACGACAGCATAAGATTTACAAATGTTTCCAACAAGCCATACAAAATGGTCACAAGCTTCTTTTGAAGTGGAAATCTACACTTGATTGCAAAAATCACAATATTATTACTGAGGGCTGAGGGCTGTGATGTTTGTTAATGGCCCTATTTTGACTCAAACAATCAGCTTGTCTATCTATAGTGTCTACATAGTTAGACTTGGCTAGACAGCACATCTTGAACTGGTTAGTTGGACCAATGAGATAGCTCAGTGGACTAAGCACCCGCTTTGGCAAGCTCAGGGACCAGGGTTCGATCCCCAGGCCTGCATGCTGCACTGACCCTACCCCTGGGGGCTTGCTGAGATGATAAATGAGGTGGTGCATGCCTGTAATCCCAGCGCTAGGGAGGCTGAAAACAGGAGAATCACCAGGAGTCCAAGCTGCATAAATGGAAATGCATAATGCATAAATGAAAAAAAAAAAAAAGAACTGGTTAGCTGCTTTTTAACCAATGTAACCAGTTCAATTAGATCACCATAAAGGGAGGGGCAGAAAATTTTGAAACTACCTTACACCTCAAAAAATAAAATAAAGAACATCCATACTTCTGCAGCTAGCCTCGACAACTCCTTCATTTACAGTGCTTTATACTTAGACCATGATGGGGGGAAATAAATAAAAGCAGAGGGCCACTGCTTTTAAATCTTTCACAACAATCCAGATGAAAATTCAACCTCTGCTTATGCTTTATAACAGTGAATCGGGACAAGACATAGACTTGCTAATGTGCATTTAATCACCAGAGGCCTGAAAATGTCTGGGCATTTATTTTGTAACATTCTAAGACTATGTCCATAAAATGCAAATAGAAAAGGAAGAAGTCTTGGCAGGACAGAAGTGATACAAACTTTATGATCGGACTGACTTAAATACTGTTCATACCATATAACCTAGTCTGCACTCTAGCTGTTTCTATGGCTTGTGCTTCCCCTGCTCCGCTGCATCACTTCCCAATGGATCATCTGGATTAGGAGCATTTAACAAAGCCTGGATTGATAGCAGAACTGTGTGGAGCTGCAGTGCTGGCGACCACTTATCTTTCAAAATATCTAAGCACGTTCTTCCCAACTTGCCTACATTAGGATGATAAATTCTGGTCATGAAATGTACCTTAGGCTCTGCCATTGACATTGGGTATTCTTCTGGCAGAAACAGTTCAAGTTTAAAAGTCTCTCCTTCAAAGGGGGAATCCTGAGGGCCAGCCATGACCATGTGAAAATAATGGGCATTGCTCTTGTCTGGTTCTGCTTTAATCCCAGAAACTGGCTCAACCAGTAAACACTGGGTTTGCATGATGGTCCTGCGGGGCAGCCCAGCTATATTGTCAGAACCTGAGTTCAGCCTCCGGTGGTGTCTCCAGCTCCACTCACCTCATGCATGACTCTCTTTTTCTTTTTCTAGATAGAGTCTCACTATGCAGTTCAGGCTGCCCTTGAATGTACTATGTAATCCAAGCCAGCCTTGAACTCATGGAAATCCTCTTGCCTCAGACTCCCAAGTGCTGGTATTACAGCCATGAATCACCACACCTCTCAACATTATGATTCTTTTGCATTTATATAGGCATGCATTACTAACTAGTATTTGGCCTAATCTTAAGAAAATACCATGGGGGTCAGAGACAGCTCAGTGGACTAAAGTGCCTGCCTTAGGCAAGCCCATAAATGACAGTTCAGTTGCTGACACCACATGCTGCCCCAGCCCAGACCCCAGGGCACACTAAACCCAGGTGTGGCACATGCCTATAACCCCAGCACTAGGGAGACTGAAAGCAGGAGGATCATTATGAGTCTGAGCTGTGTAGTGAGACCCTGCAACAACCAAATACAGAAAGAAACAAAGAAGAAAGAAAGCAAGAAAGCAAGAAAGCAAGAAAGCAAGCAAGCAAGCAAGCAAGCAAGCAAGCAAGCAAGCAAGCAAGCAAGCAAGAAAGAAAGAAAGAAAGAAAGAAAGAAAGAAAGAAAGAAAGAAAGAAAGAGAAAACACCATGTACTGCCAAGAAGAATGTGTGTTCTGTTTATGTCAAATGGATCACTCTGTACATAATGCTTAAATCATTTTAAGGTTCAACTCCGATGTTTCTTTGTTGATCATTGATTTAGTTGACCTATCTATTTTCAATAGTTGGGTATTGAGATCCACCACTATAATTGTATTAATGTTTATCTGAACTTTTTGTTCATTAAAGTTTATTTTATGAAGTTGGGTGTCATTTGGTACATGCATATTTGTAATTATTACCTCTTCCTGCTGGGCAGTTCCATTAACCACTCTGTAATGTTCTTCTTTGCCTCTTTTGATTAGCTTTAGCTTCCAATCCACTTCTCAAAAATAGGGTATCTACTTCTGCTTGTTTCAGGGTTCTCACTGCACAGAACATTGATTTCTACCCTTTGATTTGAAGTGTATGAATGATGTTAAATGTGTCTCCTGTATACAGCATCTCATTGCATAGTTTCTTTTTTATTAGATTTTATTGGCTCAGTTTAGATGTACATAATGCTCACATTCATCTTTTGTACCTCTATACGATATAACTTGAGGGTTTTTTTCCTCATTCCCTACCTGCATATTGTTTATTGATCTACTCTGCTAATATGTGTCTTTTAATTGGTGAGTTCAGGACGATTTTCACTGATAATTAATAGGTACTGATTAATACTGGTCTTTGTATTAACTTTTGCCATTTTGCTTTCTCCTCCTTCTACATAATTACTATCCCTACCTGTTGTATTCATTTTATTGGATCTTTCGGCATTGTTAGCTTCATGGTTTCTTCCTAATATAGCCTTATTTTATGGAGCACTGATTTAGTGGTCATGAATTTCTTTAGGTTTTCTTTGTCATGAAAGTATCTTATTTCTTCATCAGTTCTGAAAGATAATTTTGCTGGAGATAGTCTTGATTAGAACTTGTGTTTATTAAGAATTTGAAACATTTTATTTCATGCTTTCTTTACCACTACGGTTTGTGTTGAGAAATCTATTGTAATTCTGATAGGTTGGGTTCTTATTGAGAAAGAAGTTCTCCCCAAATCAAAATGTCCTTCAAGACCAGGGCTCCCCTATTTCCCCTGGAAATTCTGAATTTCTAAGACCTGAGGCAGGAATCTTTCTTTCCAGGTACTTCCTTCCAAGGCACTTTCTTCAGGAAATCCAATTTTTCTTCCTGGTGTTTCAGCAATGACCCTGGGAATGGAAGCCACTGCTACCTCCCACCCATCTCCCCTACATTTTCACAAGTTCTGGAAAGCCAGGGGATGAAGCACCTCTCTTCCAGCATGATTTTAATCATGACCATTTCTGTTGGGTTTGACTTGGGACTAGAAACCTGCCCAAGCCACAGGGAACATACTTGTCTATATCTGGGAGACCGGGGCTTCAGCGATAACAGCTTCTGGCCCCGAGGGGCTTCTCCTTCCTTCATCGGAGCAGAATGGGAACCCCAGCCACTAATGGGAATGCAGAACAGCAAGACGCCAAACAAAACCTGCTGCCTGAGTGCAAGCATCTGCATCTTGGGGTCCTTCTGTGTCCTCCCCTCCTTCTAGGGACACAGCTATGAACACAACACAACACAGCACACACAAAAGTGGGTACTGTGGGTACTTGGGTACTCTTTGAGTCACCCAAGCACTATTGCATCCATTTCCAAGTTCCCTTGCTCTTAGAGTTTCTCTCTTTTACTGATCCTTGGCTTTAGCCATGTCCTCTAGGGCTGCTAGTCTGTCTTCATGTTGGTCACTTCTGCTGCCCAAACTGCAAACCATGTTTTCAACACCTAGATTTTTCACTAGCACTTTTGCATAGACTCTCTTCTGTGCCGTGCACTCTGGTTTTCATCTTTCTTTCGTTCCACTAGTTGTTTCTGGGGCTCCTCTAGACCTGCTAGTCATTTGCTTCATTACAGTCATCACGATTTCTTTCATCTTCTTTCAATCACCGAGCTCCCTGTAGAACCATTCTGTCTCCATCAGTGTCCTTTCAGACCTTTCTGCTGTACAGCTGTGATTTTTTCCCCCTCGTGCCTCCTGTGCCAATTCGGGGGAATTAGGAAGGGTTGGGGCATTTTGTTGCCTTGCTTTTTATGTTTCTGTTTGTTTTGGGGGCTAGGGACTTGCAAATTCTTTTGCCCATAGTCCTGTTCCTTGGAGGTGAGTGAGCTATCATGTTACTTATGACCACTATGACAATCCAGGTATTGATACAGAAAACCTCTCCCAGGGCAGTCGAGATGGTTCAGTAGACTAAGTGCCTGCTTAAGCAAGTGCAGGGGTTCAATCCCCAGCACCACATGTTGTGCTGGCCCCACCACTGGACATGCTGAACCAACCACTGAGACTGGGCATGGTGGTACATGTCTGTAAACCTAGCACTGGGAGGCTGAGACAGGAGGATCACTAGGAGTCTGAGCTGCGTAGTGAGACCCTGGACCAAATACATAAAAAAAGAAAGAAAGAAAATCCATTCCCAGCCACTACTGTTTACCTTTGTCTATGGTAGTAACTTCGATAACAACAGCCACACCAAATATCAATGGGATACTGACAAACTCTAGGAGCCTCTCATGAACAGCCCTGTGCCAAATGGAAGAGCACTCAGACTTTAGTGAAGATAGTTAGGCCTCCCTTACGTGACCACAGACACTCAGAGCTGATTTCCACTGGATGCTGGAGGCCATGCCACAACCCACGCAGCACAAGGCTCAGCGCCTTTCTCTTCAGGCCGTCCTCCTCTAATGGCCATGCCCACCAATGATCCTGGCCTCTCACAGCAGAATTTTGCCCTATGATCTTCCTAGGCTGAGCCTGGGTCTCCCAGGAGATTCCCCACTTAACTCTCCCCTCCCCTAGCTTCTCTGTCTCTCTCCAGGCTCTGTGGAAGCACACTGCCTTCTGACCTGAAGCAAGACTCCCTTCTCACTTGCCAGTCTCTACTTCAGTCAGGTTGACCTGCTGGTCGTCAGCTCTGGCCCCTGTGCTGTGCAGCACCTGTGCACTGAAGGTGGGACACAGCCTCAGGCCTGAGTCCCAGGCAACCATTGGCTTTACAGAGGCCAGGGCCATGGTTCCTGTGGCCTCAGCTGGTCCTCAGCCACTCCTGTTCTGTTATAGCAGCACAGATGGACTAAGATGGGACCAGAGGCAGTTTCCCAGGAAATGTAGGAGAAGGAAATGCTCGAAAGATAGTCTTATAAACAGCCAAAGGTAGGAATATCATAGGAAGTGAGACAGGACTGGGTCCTGGAGGGGGTCAGTGCAGAAGATGAGAGCACAGTGGGTCTCTGGCTGGACTCAGGAGGATCATTATGAGTTCAAGACCAGCCTGGCTACATAGTGAGCTCAAGGCCAGCCTGAATTGCATAGCAAGACCTGCCTCAAAAAGACAAAAACAAACAAACAAAGGTTACAGTGCCCAGGTTTATGTACCTCACTAAGAGACAAACAGAAGCTCAAGTGTATTGGTACTACCCATCACCCTTCCCCTCCCCACCCTACCCCTGTGAGATAGCCCATAAATAAATCATTATCTCATCAGAGGTGGGGTGGGCCGTTCTCTCCCACCCACTACAGCAAGACCAAGATACAGACTAAGACTATGGATTGTCGATTAAAGTTGATGACATCATCTTTGCTCCATTGCCAGGTAACCATCTTCTGCATCAGATCAGTGTTACCCAAATGGTTATAATTGTAGTCTTATTGGCTGATTGTAACTTTGACTCAAGTTGTACGTGCCTCATGATTTTGTTCTATAAAACTTTCTTTTGAAGCAAGGCATGGTAGGTAGCACACACCTGTAATCCTAGTACTTGGGTAGCTGAGGCAGGAAGATCTTGCAAGTTCAAGACCAGCCTGGGCTACAAGGTGAGCTCAAGGACAGTCTGAACAGCAAAGCAAGACCTGTCTCAGAAAGATAAAAGAAAGCCTCCTTTGAGAGGTGGTCTCATGGCCAAATCACTTAGAACCTCTCCTATCAGAAGCTATTCCTATTTCCCATTGCTGTTCCCTAATCCTATTCCTGATTCCTTATCCTTAGTAAAGGTTCCCACTTTTTTTTTTCTTCTTCTGTGTTTAGTACAAGGTCTACAGGGATTGGGCTCATAGTGATTCTCCTGTTTTCAGCCTTCAAAGTGCTGGTGGCTTGCGCCACCACATCCACTCTCAATCGCTGTCTCAGTGCACCCTGCAGGCGGGGCTGGCAAGGCATGCTGGGGATGGCACCTCAGTCGCTACACTCTGCCTAAGCAGGTGCTTTAGCCCACTGAGCTAACTGGCCAGCCCTTGATACTCCCACTCTTTACCTCTGTTGTTTCTTAGACTCCACAACTGGACTTGAGGAAAACACTCTGAGGACCGGACATGCAGCAGGTTGAGAGCTACATTTGTTTCCCCCATCACTGAGGTGGTAGGGCCTGTCAGGCGCTCCTTCTAACCCACAGTGCTGCTTCCTGGGGTGGGCCCTTGTCTGGGGGGACCTGGCTTGTGGGCACTGCAGACAGCACTCTCCTGGTATCCTTCATGATGGCACCAACCCCATCTGAGGAGGCCCCAGAAGTGGAGAGGAGGAAATTAACTTGTCCATTAATAGAAAGCCTGCTGGAGGAGCCAGCAGTGAGATAACACAGTAGAATAAGTGCTTAACTGGCAAGCACGAGGGCCTGAGTTCAATCCCTGGTTCAGCAAAAAAAAAAAAAAAAAAAAAAAAAAAAAAAAAAAAAAAAAAAAAAAAAAAAAAAAAAAAAAAAAAAAAAAAAAAAAAATGCTTGCTGTCTCCTCTCACAGAAAAAGAATTTTGAAGAGTATCTTGAAATAGGCATGTGAAGGGTTTTATTGGGAGGGGAAAAATTGTTTTAATGTATTTGGTACATGGTGTAAGGCCTCACTACACAGCTAGGCCTCATCATGATCCTCCTGCCTCAGCCTCCCCAGCGCTGGGATCACAGGCCGACAGGTGTGCACCACCATGCCCATCCTTGGTGGTGGACTCAGCACTCCTGGGCAAAGGGCTGACATGGCTTGAGGTGCTAAGGATGGAACATCCATCCCTGCGCTTGCCTAAGCAGGTGCTTAGTCTGCTGAGCTATCTTGCTGGCCCTATTATTGGGAGGAAATTAATGGTACACATTCAAAGAAACAAGAGAACAGGCCCTCAAGAGAAAGAAAAGCACACTGTGAGCCAGAGTGCGTGCATTTAGGTGATCTTCAGGATGCAACCAAGATAGGTGTGAGTTTCTTGGAAGGGTAAATGGTTTGAGTAACTTTTGTCCTAAAGCTGCTTTTTTGTTTGTTTTGTTCTTTTTTTTTTTTTTTTTGGCAGAACCAGAGATTGAACTCAGGCCCTTGCATTTACCAGGTATTGTTGTTTGTTTGTTTGAATTTTTGTCTTTTTGAGACAAGGTTTCACTACGCAGTTCAGGCTGGCCTTAAGATCATTTTTATAGCCAAGCCTGGTCTCAAACTCGCAGCAATCCTCCTGTCTCAGCCTCCCAAGTGCTTCAATAACAGGCGGTGTGCCACTACACCCAGCCCTGAGGTTATTTTAGAATTCCACTTTCAAATCTGCTCCTCAATATGCTTTCTTCCATGATCCTTCTTGTGTGGACCATTAAGGGTACAGAATTATCTCTTACATCGTTTGTTACTGTTATTTAGGCTTTCATTGGGCAAAGGTGGTGTAAATATTTTTCAGAGTTGCTTGTTGAGTGTTTGTTTTTCCTAAAGACCATTTTCCTAATACAGCAACCTCCAATTCCATTCTGCAGGCAGACACTGTGACTCTCACCTGTGGTCCCAGGAATACAGAACGTATGACGTATGGGCCTCCACAAAATATAAGGGAAATGTTATAACTCCCAATTTTCCAGATGTCCAAAACACCAAGTTCCTGTTCTCTAAAACCATGAAATGAATTCTAGAACAATGGGAGTTAAGCGTAGGAAGAATTTATTGAGAGAAAGATAGTTTCTGTCTGATAGAAACAGAGGGGCCATTAAAGTGAGAGGACCATTGACCCCACTTCTTAGGGGTGTTTTATACAACAAAACTATAGTCAACTAATGAGATTGCGAGTACAGTCATTTAGATAATACTGACCCAGTGGGAAATCAAGAGGTGGGTGGGAGGCGGGGACAAAACTACTGTGAGTCAATCAGGTTACAACAAGTACAGTAGCTTAGATAATACCAGTTAAATGGGGGATCAAATGGGAAAGCAAATCACATGGCAAGTGTCTATGGAATGAACAAGGATTTTCCAGGGAGAATGGGCTGGGAGATTTTGATCCCTCACTCAAATATGCCTCTTTAGAATGTCAATCACTGTTTTTCTCCTCTAGCAGAAGTATGTGGGTATAGCCATTCCTCTTTTTCTTGCAGCCTGGCCCTCAGTAAATGCTGCCAGCCACAGCTGTCTTCTGTGCTGACAGTCCAGCTCTGTTTAATTGCCTGTAATATTTACAACTTTTTTTTTTTTTTTGGCGGAACCGTTGATTAAACTCAGACCCTTGCGCCTGCCAGGGAAGCGCTTATTCTACTGAGCCATCTCCCCAGCCCTGTAACTAACTTTGTTGACTACAATACCAGCAGACTGAAAGGCTGAGGGTGGAGGATCCAGAGCTCAAGCGCAGCCGGGGCAACATAGAGATTTAGCAAAACTTTACATCAAGACTTTAAAAAATGTATAAAAAATAAGTAAGCAGCTACACTCTTAATTTACTGATAAGAGACATCTGCTAAAATAATATCTGTAAATATAATATCATGAATGCACCTTGTACGATACCAAAACATTATGAAAACGATTTGCAATGTATTAATTTATCGAATCTATCTTGTTAAGGTGTCTTGAAACTGTCTGATTGATATTTGTACTCCAATAAAATAAAAAAAATTAAAAAAGAAAAGACTTTAAAAAATGTGAAGAGTTTAAAATGTATACAGCTTGTGCACAGGCCCTGGGTTGAATTTCCAGACCGGCCAATAAATAAACAGGCAAACAGATAAATACTGACCGTATGAATTATAAGGTTTCTTCCAAACTGTCTTCTGACTCTTGGTTCAGAGCGGTGCATTTTCTCTGAATGGTGCTTGATGATCTTATTTTGTCCAGATGGCTCTCCCTGTGTGTCTAATGATCTGTCACTACTGTGTAGCTCATTTAATATTATTACTTAGAACGAATCTTTACTTAGAGCACTCTGACTCCCTTGGAATTGGCATATTTGTTGCTGTTGTTGTTGTTGCTTTTGTTTTGTTTTGTTTTTGAGATGGAGTCTCACTATGTAGTTCAGGCTGGTTTTGAATTCAGAGCTCCCTCTGGTTCAGCCTTAGAGTACTGGGATGACAGGCCTTTAGTTATTTGGCGAAAACCCTTCCTATTATACAACCGTACTGATTTTAGTCCACGTATTTATCCTATGTGCCCCCTGGTGAATACCCTCGGGCCACCGCCCCGTTTCCTCTTCGCTGCCCGCCCACAGCAACCACGCTTCGGCTCTCTGCCTCCAGGCGCCAGGACGTCTACAGTAACTCTGCAGAACGCGGCCCTAGCCCCTCTGCCAGGGCCTTGCTCGCCCTGCCCTCCCCAGTGCCATCCTCGCATGTCTTTCCGGCCTCTTTCCCCGCCAGATTCCTCATGTGAGTCAGCGTGTGAAGGTCGGATTTCTGAGTCCAGCTTAGTTCGCAGGACACTGGTCCACGCACCCACCTGCCTGCCAGCGACGGAACCCCAGGCTGCCTTACGGCTATGGTGCGCCTGTATCGCGTTTCCTTGGTCCATGCACCCGCCGATTGCATACATGATTATCGTTAACTGTGTGCAAAAAGCGTGGATATGCAGTTATCCCTAAAGCCTTTAATTAATTCCTGTCTTTGTCTGAGGTATATTCTGGGGAATGGTATACCTGGATCCTATGGTAATTGTAATTTTAGTTTTCTTTCTCTTTTTAATTTATTTGGTTCAGGGTCTCATTACACAGATCGGTAGGTGGCCGGCTCAGGGCACACGGGATGGGGGTGGGGGGCATGTGGTACTGATAATGGAACCCCGGTCCTTGTGCTTGCCTTAGCAGAGGTTAGTCCACTGAGCTATCTAGCTGATCCTATAATTTTAGTTTTCTGAGAATCTTACCAGTTGACTTCTAAACTGGCCATACTAATTCGCATTCCCACCAACAGTTTACAGAGGTTGTAGGTTTGTTTGTTTGTTTGTTTGTTTGTTTGCTGTTTTGTGTCCTCACCAGCATTTATTAACTTTTGTGTTCTTGATGACAAATGCTCTGACTGGAGTGACTTAGAATCTCAACGTAGTTTTAGTTGGTCTTTGCCTGATAACTAAAGATAGAAAGCAGCTTTTCACAGAAATTTCTAATCTTACCTGTAGTGAATTGATGCAATATTTTTGTTTTTGTTTCTGGTTTATTTTAGTTAAGCATAAAGTCATCCTGGTCCATCTATGTTACAGCAAATGACAGGAATTCCTCTTTTAAATGCTGATGGCATCTTTTAAAGACACTGTGTGTGTTTATGTTTTTCCAACCATTTATATGTGTGGACACTTAGCTGTTTGCACATCACGGTTTTTGTGAGTGACGTTGTAGTGAACATGGGTGTGCAGGTGTCTTATTTTTTGGTACCAGAAATTGAACTCAAGACCTTGCATTTGCCAGGCCAGCGCTTTTGCAATTGAGCTACATCCCCAGCCCTTGTAGGTGCCTTTATAAAGTAATGATTTCATCTCCTTTGGGTATACACCTGAAAGTGAGATGGTGTTATGATAAGTTTTTCTTTAGTTTCTCAAAAAACGCATGGTGCTTTCCTTAGTGGGTGTAACAATCCACATTCTTAGCAAGAGTATTTTGAAGTTCCCTTTTCTCTATATCCTTGCTAGATCTTGTTAGCTTTAATCTTTTGGGTGCAAGCTCATTATCAGTTTACTTCATTTTGCTTGTTTTTTTGTTTGTTTCTTTTATTCTGTTAGCTTCTTTTCTTTTTTGTTTTATGTATTTGGTACAGGGTCTCAGTAAACAGCTTGGACTCATAGTGATCCTCCTGTTTGCAGTCTCCCCAGCGCTAGGAATAGAGGTGTTTGCCACCATGCCCAGACTCGGTAACCACTCAGCATGCCTGTGGGCAGGGCTGACACAGCATGCAGAACCAGGGATCGAACCCTGGTCCCTGCACTTGCCAAAACAGGCACTTTTTTTTTTTTTTTTTTGTATTTTAGGGAAGGGTCTCACTACTGGATCCTACTCATAGTGATCTGCCTATTTATAGCCTCCCAAGAGCTAGGATTACAGGAACGTGCCGCCATGTCCAGTCTCAATTGCCGTCTCAGAGTGCCCTGGGGGTCAGGCTGGCACAGCAGGCCCAGGGATCAAACCCCCAGCCCCCGTGCCTGCTTGCAGGTGATTTAATCTGCTGAGCTATTTGGCCAGCCCTCAAAGCTGGCACTTTAGTCTGCTGAGCTATGTTAGGCCCTCACTCTGGGTTTACTGTGTATTTCCCTCATCACCCATAATGCTGAGCACCTTGCCACCTACTTATTGGCCACCTTTGTGTCTTCTTTAAATACATATGTGTTTAGGTCCTTTGCCTGTTCTTAACCAGTTATTTCCTTTTATCTCTTTGCAGTTACTTCTGCTATTGAGTTATATGCATTCTTTAGCAACTTTAGACATTTGTCTGCAAATAGTATTGTAACATATGATTTTAGAACATTTTACCAATCCCCACATTGTCTTTTCACTTTGTTGATTTTTTTTTTCCATTACCAAGGATTGAACTGAGGACCTTGCACTTGCTATGCAGGCACTTAAGCTGCTGAGCTATATCCCCAGTTGTTGTTCTTTTGTCTTTTGTGTGTGTGTGTGTGTGTGTGTGTGTAACCAGGGATTGAACTCAGGCCCTTGTGCTTGCCAGGAAAGAGCTTATTCCACTGAGCCATCTCCCTGGCCCCTTTGTTGTCGGTTTTTTTTTTGTTGTTGTTGTTTTGTACTGAGAATCAAACGCAGGGCCTTGTACTTGCCAGGCAGGGGCTGCACCCTTGAACTGTATCTCTGGCCCTGCAGCTTGAACTTTTCATGTGATTAAAATACCATGGTCAAGGCCAATGCTGAGAAATCTTTCCTTCTATGTTCTTTTATAGTTTTATGGTTTAAAATCTACACTTGATCTTAGCCAAAAGGCTGAGAAGCAATGGTTTCAGATCTTATATTTAGGTCCTTCATACACATTAAGTTATTTTGGTAGTAAAGTGTAAAATAAGGGTCCAATTTCATTCTTTTTTGTGGAGATTCAGTTTTCCCACCACCATTTATGGAAGAGAATATTCCTTTTCTATTGTCTTTTCAGTTCCCTTACTGAAAATTATTTGGCTGTAAATGTTTGAATGTATAGCTGGGCTCTATTACTCTTCATTCATCTGTCTGCCTGTTATATGCCAGTTCCATGTTGTTTTGGTTACTTTAGGTGGGATTTTGGGGGAGGGGGTTGGGAGTACAAGGAATCGAACTCAGGGCCTTGTGCTTGCTAGGCAGGTGCTATGCCACTGAGCTATATCCTTGGCCCTTTAGTTTTATAATGCAATCTCAGACAGTTTATTTCTTTTAATTAACAGACTAAATCCATAGCCTATCTGACACGTGACACACGCTGCTTTGTGTCCTTCTTAGCACACTGAGACCCCACTGCAGCAGTGCTGGAGGAGGACATGGTTCAGCAATGCCCGACGCTGCTGCGCCCGTCAGCCATTTGCATGTCCTCCTGGGTTCTTGTGTTTCTCCCACTTTAATCTGTTCACCCAGTTAATGGAAATGAAAAGAATTAAGAGATATTATGAATATATGCCTACTCCCCACAATGGTTTTGATTGATGTGTACTATAAATATGTACTCATAAAAAGTAATTATTAAAAAAAATTTAGAGCATTCCAACTAATTATAAGAGAAACAGAAAATAATAGGTGTTGGCACAAACATGAAAATTTGGCACTGCCAGCAGGAATGTAAAATTGTGCAACTGTTGTTAAAAAAATATACTATAAATGGTCTTCAAAAAATTAAACAGAGGGGCCGGGAAGATGACTCAGTAGAATAAGTGCTTCCCTGGCAAGCGCAAGGGCCTGAATTCAATGCCAGGTTCCACAAAAATAAATAAATAAATAAATAAATAAATAAATAAATAAATAAATAGTTAAACAGAATTCTCTCAGGTTCAGAAATTCCACCCAAAAGAATGGATAGCTATAGCCAGATAACTCAGTGGACTAAAGCCCCTGCTTTGGTGGACACAGAAACCTGGGTTCAGTCCTCAGTGTGCGGTGCTGGCCCTGCCCCAGGGCTCACTGAGATGACCACTGAGACTGGGTATGGTGGCACGCATCTGACATCCCAGTGCTTGGGAGACTGAAAACAGGAGGGGCATTATGAGTCCGATCTGTGTAGCGAGACCGTGTACTAAATACATTGAAAAAAAGAAGAGCATAAAAAAGACTGCAAGGCAGGAACTCCAGCAGGCATTTGCACACCTGTTCTCATGGGAGCGTCATTCACCACCCACAGATCCAGTGATGGAAGAATAGATAATGAAGTGTGCTAAATACATAGAGTGGCACACCGTAGCCTTTAAAAGAAAGGAAACTGACATATCTACAGTGTCAATGAATCTGGAAGGCATCATGCTAAGTGAAATAACTGACACAGGAGGAGAAACACATGTGAAGTGTACAGGGCAGTGCAACATGGGGAGACAGGATGCTTGTTTGCCAGGGACAGCAACAGGAAGAGCAGAGAGCCAGTGTTTCCTGGGCACAGGTTTCCAGGGGAAAGGGATGGGCTACAGAGATGTTGAAGAATACACAGAGAATGGATTAACTAGCACTGAACTGTACACTCACATTGAGCAAATTGCTAATTGTTTTATATTTTGCCACTATTTATTTATTTATTTATTTAATTTGTACAGGAGCTCACTATGCAGCCCAGACTTGCAGTGATCCTTCTGTTTTCAGCCTCCCCAGTGCTGGGATTACAGGTGTGTGCCACCACGCTAGGACTCAGTCACCAGCTCTACTAGCCCAGGGTCGGAGCCAGCCAGGCACGGGGTGCCAGGGATGGAATCCTGGTCCCTGTGCTTGCCTAAGCAGGCACTTAGTTCACTGAGCTGTCTCATCAGTCCTAATGAAGGCTTGCCACAATTTAAAAACTTCCTAAAAGAACACGTGTACAGTGCAAGGGCAGCCTGGCTTCCAGAGTGTGAAGCAGATCCTGCTGCACCGTTCACAGGACACTTAACCCTGCATTCTTTGCTTCTTCCCTTTCAGGAACTTAAATCCATAGCCAATCGTTCACTCATTCACTCAGCTAATGCCTACTACACATGTGCTCTACTTTTAAATTACAATAAAATCATGGTGTGCCAGGTATGGCAGTGCATGCCTATAATCCCAGCGCTTGAGAGACTGAAGCAGGACATTATGTGTTCAAGGCCAATCTGGGCTCCATATCTAGACCCCGTCTCAACAATAATAAGAAAAAACTAAATAAATAAATAAATAAATAAATAAATAAATAAATAAATAAATAAATAAATAATGGAGTGGCTTGGTGATTATTGATTTTGGGTCACACACAGAAATACTTGATTAAAGCACCAGGCATGGTGGTGCATGCTTGTAATACCGGCATTCAGGAGGCTGAGGCAGGAGGATTGGGACCAGCCTAAGGTACATAGTGAATTCAAGGCCAGCCTGAACTACATAGTGAGATCCTGTCTCAAGGAAAGATCTTGTTCATAGAGCATGGTTTGAAAACATTGTGTGTGTGTGTGTGTGTGTGTGTGCGTGCGTGCGTGCATGCACACACACATTTTATTGTTGTATGTGTTTTTTTTGGGGGTACTGAAAATCGAACTCAAAGCCTTCAGTACTGGGCTACAGCCACAGTTTTTCTCCCTGCACCCCCTTTCTTTTAATTTCTGAAGTAGGGTCTTGCTAAATTGAGTTGCCCAAGGCTGAAATGCAATTTGTGTCATTTCTGCCTCAGCCTCCCAGAGTCCTGTCAGAAACCTAAATTAATTTCTTTCTTTTTCTTTTTTTTTTTTTTGTCTTTTTGAGACAGAGTCTCACTGTACAGTTCAGACTGGCCTTGAGTTCACCTTGTATCCCAGATTGATGTCAAACTCACAGTGATCCTCCTGCCTCAACCTCCCAGTGGCTGGGATTACAAGTGTGTGTCACCACACCAAGGGGAAAAAAAAAATAAACCTGTATTTCAACACTTTCATTCTTCCACACAATTTTCTCACTATGCTCTTAAGAAAACAGCTCTCAGGCCAGGGAGATAGTCATAAGTGCCGGCCTGATAAACACAAGGTCCTGAGTTGGATCACTGGTACAAAAAAGAAGGAGAAGGAGAAGGAGAAGGAGGAGAAGGAGAAGGAGGAAGAAGAGGAAAAAGAAGAAGAAGAAGAAGAGGAAGAGGAAGAGGAAGAGGAAGAAGAAGAAGAAGAAGAAGAAGAAGAAGTAGAAGAGAGGAAAATAGCTCAAAGCTGCAATTAAAATTGAAAGTTTTTCCTTTTATTCACAGAATTTTTTAGTTTGTAATACTATCAAAAATTGAACTCTATCTGAGTGAAGGTGGTTTGGTTACCTGTAATCAGAAACAGCTGGCACTAGATATATGACTTGGGGAAAACTGAGCTGCTTTAATATTTGAAAGTAAAGGTAGCAGTGCCTAGCACACCTACTTTTTAGTCCTTATGTGCCAGCTGAATTGTCCTAGTTTTTGTCAGGTGAACTGTCCTAGTTTTTGTCATTTTCTGGTGGTAGACTGACCCACCACCCCAGCGAGCTCAGTAAGTACCTGAGTCACTCTCCACCTCAGCTTCGATGTTTAAGGATGTTTGGTGCATGACAGAAGAGGGTGGCAGGAGCTCTGAGTGCAGCTGGATCCCCAGTGCAGATTAGATGGTACACATGCTAGTGCTGATATTAACGGTAAGTCTAAATTTCTCTCTCTCTCTCTCTTTCTCTCTCTGCTTTCTGAGACAAGGTTTTGCTGTGCAGCTCAGGCTGGCCTTAAGCTCACACTGTAGCCCAGGCTGGCCTCAACCTCACAATGACCCTCCTGCTTCAGCCTGCTGAGTGTAGGGATTACAGGAGTGCACCACCATGCCCAGCTCCAAATTTCAAAAATGTATGGAAATAAGTTATTATTGATGAGAAAAATTAGACACAACCCACAGGCAGGTTTTCAGTTCCACATCTATCATTGGGCAGGAAAATCTCAACACCTAAAACAGTGGCTATGTCATTATTTCACCTATTTTTCCTCCCTAGTAAGGAAAATATATTTTATCACCCTCTCAGATTTATGACCCATATATATTATAGTATATATTTGTACTAAGAAGCAAACACAGGACCTTGCATTTGCCAGGCAGGCCCTGTACCATTGAGCTGTATCCCTAGTCTCTACCTTTAAGAAAGCCTTTAAAATATAAAAGCTATTTTTCTATTAAAATAATTTTACTAATGTTAGCTTTTTAAAATGTGCATTACTTGATAAGATTATTCCTCTTTTGAAAGTGGTGAATTTCTGCCTATACTCTGCCAGGGTCATTATGGGAGGTTACCCAACCTGGCCTTGGGACCCAAAATAACAAGGAGTCATTCCAAAGACCAACTCCAGACTTTTCTTCTAGACCCCACTTTGTCTCCTTTTCATGCATACACCAGAGACCCTCCCATCCTGTCCAGATGTCCGCATAAACACCACCTCTAGTCCAACCTGATAAGAACTCAGGTTCCCAGCTCCCTCGGATGACTAAAGTTCCTCATCTCTGTTGGAGCAGCCTTCCCACATGGAGCAATAAAGGCCTTTATTTCTCTCTTGTCTTTCATTTGTGCCAAGGGAAAAACCCTACAGGAAGTAATAAAATGATAACTATTTTATTTATTTATTTTTTAAGTGTATTTAGTACAGGGTCTCACTACGTAGATCAGACTCTCAGTGATCCTCCTGTGTTTAGCCCCCCGAACTTGGGGTTACAGTTGCGCACAACCATGCTGTCTCAATTACAGTCTCAGTGCACCCTGGGGGCAGGGCCGGCACCACAGGCTTGGGATCCAAACCCCCTGACCCCTGTGAGTGCCTGAGCAGGCGCTCTATATATAGTCTGCTGAGCTATCTGGCTAGCTCATTATTTATTTATTTATTTATTTATTTATTTATTTATTTATTTATTTATTTATTTTTGTGGCTGGCTCAGCCCACCCTGGGGGGCATGTGGTACCGGGGGTTGAACCATGGCCCCTGCACACTTGCCTAAACAAGGAGCTTTAGACTGCTGAGCTATCTCAGATACCTGTTTTAGACTGATATTTTAAACTTATTCATTTTTGGTATTTTTAAGACAGTTGAGTTCACAAACCCCAAAATACTAACCATTTGGTCCTCTGCGCAAGAAATGGAGTGGGGAGGAAGCCAGAATCTGCCCTTCGTGCTGTCAGGGCACAGCTGGAGGATTCCGAGATATAAATATTCTGCCTCAACCCAGAGAGGAGCACAAGCATTTAGGTTAATGCTAAAGAAAGCCTTACACTGTAAAGGTCACCCTGCGGTTGTTTTTCTCTGCTGCTGTAACAGGAAGTATGAGTTCCTGTCCGTGGGAATAAAGAGTTATTTGAATAAAGAGTTGTATCCTGGCTTATGGGACAGTGCTTAACTTTTTTAGGGGCAAATAATATGCAAACAACAAAATAATAATCTTTGCATGCATTTTTGGACTGAGTTGACCTTAATTATACTTTGCTCTAAAAAGCTGGCCGCTTTCAGACTTTAGGCATTGAGGCAGAGCACGCGGCAGAGCACAAGGCATGGACAAAAGCATTGGCGAGCCAGATTCCATGTGGCCTCCCTAGTCTTGTGTCTTTAGGGAGATGTTTCAACACCTCCTAGCCAGGCCCCTTCTCTCGCCCCCTGGCCTACTCCTGCCTGGGCCTGGGCCTCCTTAATGTCTACCTGCTGCAATATTGTATTGGTTGTTACACTGTGTCAACTTGAGAAGTTTAGGTTAATTGACTCAGCAGTGACCCAGGATTCTTTCTTTGTAAATATCCTCATCCTGTGGAAGAGGAGGGCATAGTGAGTTGTACACTGCCAGGCCAGAGTAGCTTCTTTACCATATAAGGCAGGGAGAGAAGCTGGCTAGAAGCCTCAGCTGCCGCCCTTCCCTTTGCCCTTTGCTGTTTTCTGCTGCCATGAACTGCTGCTCTCTGCCATGTGCCACTCTGCCTGGGAGCCAGCGGAGTATAGACTGAGACCTCCACTAACTATGGGCTAAATAAACCTTTCCTTCCTTCATTTTGGGTGTTGGGGTATTTCATCCCAGCAATGAGTAAAAAGTAACCGAGTCAGGGCTGGTGAGATAGCTCAGTGGTCTAAAGCGCTTGCTTAGGCAACCTTTGGCAAGCACAAAAGGACTGTTATTGGATCCCATGCACCACGTGCCATGCCTTGCCAGCCCTGGGGCGGGGGGGCTGAGCTGGCTACAAAAAAAAGTAACTGAGACAAACCTGCTTGTGCTTTCACAAAAGCATTTTGCATTTCATTTCTGTCACAATCACAAGATTTCTTGTCCCACTGGTCTCTTTCCTCTGACATCCCATGGTTTCCTCTGTTAGCTCATCTATGAGGGTAGCTTCATATATGTGATGTCTGGTCTACATTAAAATCCCAGTCCTGATGTCATACATATCTGAGCTTCAGTTCCGACCTTCACAAAATGCAGACAACCCTTGCTTTCAAGATTCTCGGGATGCTGAAACTTTACCTGTTTCCAAAGCATCATGCATGAGAGAGACAGCTGATGAAGGAGACCCTTCTGTTGTTCTGAACCAAGTCAGGACCAAAAGGTGGAGGGGAGTGGCTCCCCATTAATCCCATTCACCCTCTCAGGCTCGCTCTTCTAGAATCCATGAGGCCCCTTCTCCTGGGGAAGCCTCCTTGGCCACCAGCTCAACTCCACAGAGTAGGTACTAAATTCTTAAGGACTTTCCAACCCTGTAGTTTTATGGCCTCTGAGACTAGCACTGTGCATGTGCCTCCCTTCACCTAGTTCATAGGACTTCCTCTTCACTTTATTCATAATAACAGTAAGTTTGTTATAGAAAATACATAAGAATACAAAGAATACAATAAGGGCAAAAGTCAACCGAGTTACTACTTCTGCAAATCAGAGCTGGGGCTGAGGATACAGCTCAGTGGCACAGGCACTAGTCTAACAAGCACAAAGTCCTGAGTTCAATTCTAGTACCAAAAAATAAATAAGTACAAATCAGAGCTCATTGTCTCAGTGCATGTCTGTCTGTCTCTCTTCCTCTTCTCTGCCCCCTCCTTCTTGTTCTCTCACCCTTGTGTACCTTATAGCATGCTTCAAGTTCTTGAACTGTAAGAAATAACTTGTATTCAAATGGTTTTTTGTTTTGTTTTGTATTTTAGTAAAGGTCTGCAGGATTTACAGGTTCTCACTACATAGATTGGACTAGTAGTGATCCACCTGTGTCCAGCCTCCCAAGAGCTGGCATTACAGGCATGTACCATCAGGGATCAAACCCCAGCCGCTGCATCTGCCTAAGCAGGCACTTGAATCAGTTGAGATGTTTGGCTGGCCCTCAAATGGTTTTAAACTAAGAAATAATGATCTCAATAAGAAGGTCAGAGACAAGGCAACTTCTCAATCTGGACAACTCATCAATAGTCAGTCTCCAGTTCAAGCAATAAAGAAGTGGGATTGGAGACAGTATCCCTTCAGTGCTGGTCGAAGACAAATGAGAAAGCCAACTGGTCTAAAATCAGTAAGTTAATCAGCAGACTACCCACCAGGGGAATTGACTTGCAGGAGACAGGAATTTGGAGAATTGGGCAAATTGTCATGGGCCCCTGACCCAGAGCCAGGGACTCCAGCGCTGACCTACCCACAGAGGGAAAACCAATCTGTGTCCTTCCGTCTTCCTTCCTTTTCCTGGCCTGACAGCTGCATCCCAGGCCCCACTCCAAGGCGAATTCCATGACCCTATATCTCCTGCACTCACCAAGATCTTCATAGAGAGGCAGGACCTGTGTTTCCTACCTCTTCTAAAGGTGAAAGAAAACTTCTCCCCGGAAGCCTCCCTTCCTTGTCTAGCTCACTGGCCCTGAATGAATCACATCACCCAACCCCAGCCCAGCACTAACTGGGGAAATCCATGTGCACTGCTGCTGACTCACTTCCCACGGCAGGCCTGGCACCGTCTCCCTGGCGGGCGCACAGCTGACTATGTGCCAAGAGAGAGGAAACAGCTGAGAGGAGAGGATGCCGCTGTTCTGTTCCCTCATTTTTTTTTTTTCAAGGCAGGGTCTCACTATGTACCCAGGATGGCTCCAAAATTGCTTTGATCCTCCTGCCTCAGTCTCCCGAGTGCTGTGGCTGCAGGCATGTGCCACCCCACCCGGCTCTCTCATTTTTAGACCTAACCTGTGCATACTAAAACTACGTATGGTAATAGTTTTTGCAAACATACTTTTAACTGAAAACATTTGTATGGAAGCATCAGAGAGTTGTAGGAAGGTCTCTTGTTGGGCACTGAGGGCAATTTCACTGGTATCATAAATTACTCAGCGTTTTGTTCTAAAGCTATCAAACATCCATAAACGCAGAGCTATGAGTAATTTCTTTCTCAAGTACCGTCATTTACAGCTAAAGATGACCTTGTGTTTGCTCATATGTCATCAGTAAATCAATGATTTTTCAGGAAATGCTGGATTTCTAATATAAATACGTGCGTTTCACAGCTGCACCCCAACCTGAAGACCTCTGAGCCGATTTACTGCAATTCACATTCATTGCAACTGCCAGGAATTCACAAGGGTCTCCCTGGACAGGTAGCTCAGGGTTACTAGGACTGCTCCATTAACCCCTGTGTGTGTGTGTGTGTGTGTGTGTGTGTACACGCACGCACGCTATTCCTCAGGCTCAGGCCCTTGAGGAGCTCACATATTTCCCAGGCCCCCAGGTGCTGGGAGAGAAGCCACATTGGGCCTTTCCCCACCAGCCCTCCATCCTTCTGTTCCAAACCCTTTGCTGCTTAGAGAGGAAACATCTGGTCTCCCTGCCTTTTTCTGGGTATCTTTAAGGGACTAACTAAGTACTAAGTTACATGTCCCCACCTTTGACTTTGTCAGTGGTGTCATAAAGGGCTAATGGACCCACCCCCAAAATAAAACTTTACCACCTTTGCTTCCTGGTGCAGTCTGAGGCCCGCAGACAGACAGGTCTGCGCACTCCAAGGAGTAGCTCCGTCCTCGGGCTCTGGATCAGCCATTGCAGAATGCCAGAGCGCTGGGCTCTGCCCGGGACTTCCGTTCGGCTTGGGAGTTTTCAGCATAACTTTCATGCTTATAAATTGTAATTTAAAGAGTTGTGTAGCATTTTCCCAGTGAACTTGGTTAAAATACTGAAAACAGAAACACTTTGATATTGTTTTTTTGGGACAGGGTCTTACCCGGGTAGTTCAAGGCTGGCCTTCAGCCGTGTAGCCCAGCCTGGCCTTGAATGCCCAGCGATCCTCCAGTCTCAGCCTCCTGAATGCTCAAGTGGGCAGCACCACTCCCAGCCAAACATTTTTATGAAAATAAGTTAGAATCTTTGGTCATTTTGTAGTCTACTACTGTGAATAAATTCCTTTCTTGGCTGAAAGAAACTAGCATGAGGTGGGGGGATTATTCATACAGTTTTAGAGGGCTCTAGGCCAGGAGACATCTGGCAGAGGACCAGCAAACCGGCTGCCCCAGGCGCAGCTCCGCGGGGAGCCAGCTTCCCTGCCCGCCCGGGGTCCCAGCGACACCAAAAGCGAGCAGCGAAACCCCCGCGTCCCCGCCCTGCCCTCCGGCTGCGCGTTCCGCCCTCCCGCCAGCGCCTCGAGTCACCGCGAAGCCCCCTTGGTTCATCCCGGCCGACCCCTCCCAGAGGCCAGCGAGGGCCTCGCCTCCGCCCGCGCCACGCAGCCAGCCCTGGGCGCGCCTTCCCACCCGGCGCGGAGCCCAGCAGCTTGCACGTGTTCGTGTTCCTTCCTTTCCTTCTAACCCATTCGGCCCCGTTCACCTTTTAAAGGTGCAGGGATCAATTCCAGGGCCTGGCACAGGCTAGGCAAGTGCTCTGCCACAGAGCCACAAGCCCCAGCCCTGATATACTTATTTTTTAATACTTTTTTTAAAAAAGACAACCTTCCAGACGTTAAATAGAAGGTTAAGGAGACTGAATTGCTGCGATTGAGTTAGATAGTAAGGTGCACTCATTAATAGAGACCTGCTGAGTGCCCAGTGCGAACTGTTTTGGGCCCTAGGGAACAGGAAAACCAAATATTCCTACCTTCTGTAACTTAAATTCTTAGTGAGGATCTCTGGAATCGCTTGACAATCAATGAAACACACACAAATGAAGTTTCCTTCTCCTGCTATATAGGTTTCTTTAAATTGGTGGAGTTAGTCTGCTTTTTGTTTTTGTCTTGCCTTAGTTTGGACTTAACCAGGGCCCCAAGCCCTGAGCTACAGCCCTTTCTTATTTCTTTTTTGAGGCAGGGTTTCCTCAGAGTTTCCCAAAGTGGGCTCAGACGTTCATCCCTGCTTTAGGCTGCCAGAGTGCTGGGATTACAGGTGTTCACCGCCTTGCCCAGCTGGTCATATTTTAATATCTGAAAAAGCAGCATTTTAACCAAGTAAATAGCTAGGATTATGGCATCCTAGCGTACAGGAAAAATGAATTATGTTAATTTCACTCTTGTGAAGTGTAGCAAGCAAAACTCCTTCGAAGAACACCTCATTTTTCTCAATGAACTATTGAGAAAAAGTTTGTGCTTGTATTCTTTGATTAATTATGCATATCTGTATTTTGTAATCCAAGCAACTAAATTGAAGACAACAATACACAATATATTAAGCATTGTTAATCTATTATCTTGTCTTGAAATTCTGTACTTTTTTTCCCCCTTCTCTTTAAAACAAACCACAAGACTGCATCAGTCAAATCTGCAATTGAAAATCAAAATCGATGGACTGTCAACTCCACCTTTCCTTTTCTCTAATACTAACCTAAACATACTGATTTATGAATTTAGTAATACTCATAGCTATGAGTGATTGGATACCATGTGCCAAGCACTATGATGTGGTGCTTTTTAATTGTATTTTATACTATAAAGCTTTATTTACATAATTCTTCAAAGTATATTTCAGTTGCCCACCCATTCTTCCAAATATGAATGTTATCAAATAGGTTAGCTTTATAGGAAAGCATAAAACAGAAAGAACAGTTCTACAATTTAATATGTACAGTGCCATTAGTGGTTATATTCACAGTTTTTTTAGGATACTTATTGCCTTTTTTTTTTTTTTTTGCTGATAACACTTTTGAATGAAGTTGTTTTCATGAGTAGATTTCCACACAGAATCAAGAGTATAGCAGTCTTACATAGAGATTTATGAGTACCTGTGCATCATTTTTTTTAAAGTTTTGGATGATGAAGAATCATGACTTTGACCACTACTGAAGCATTCATATAAAGCTTTAGCAACTTTTAAGATGGAGTTAGGAGAATTCAGACCAACCAGCTGGCCCCAAATATTTCATTCCGTCAGTGGTTCCCTTAGCCATCTGGTTACCTGAATAAGTTTGAATTTGAACATATGGGTGTGCCAGTAGCTCAGGAATAAAGATCCTTTGTTTAGGGTTTCTTATTAAATAACACTTTAAAAATCATGAAAATCTTTTTCTGGAATATTAGAGAATTCAATTTCATGATTAGGGTCACTCATAATATGGACCTTAGAAATCTGATTCATGATATGCTGAAACGTGTTTTCTTTAAGTCATAGAGCACAGAGTGCATCCTAAGGGCCTAACATCACTTTGGGGGCTTCTCCTGGACTTGGGTTTCCCACTTTGTTTTCAGGAAGACATCGCTTAGATTGTTTCTGGTGTCATGTAATTAACTGGGCCAAGATGAGAGTCCACAGTGCTTGCTGCACCAGGCTGCAATTGGTTTTCCATGCCAAAATCAATGCACTTCAGCAGTCCATCAACTGTTAGGAAGGCTTCAGACCACTGCGAGCAATACTGCACTAGCCCTTGTGTTCCCATGGATGCACTGACTTTTTTTTCTTACGCCAACTCTTAAGATCAATTGCCAGGCCTGGTGGCACATGCTTATAATCCCAGCACTCAGGCGGCTGGGGCAGGAGGCTCATTGTGAATTTGAGACTAGCCTGGGCTACAAAGTGAGCTCAAGACCAGCCTGAACTGCCCAGTGAGACCCTGTTTCAAAAAGTCAAAAAAAAAAAAAAATCAGTAAAATTAAAAATCAGTATTTCCACATTCTATTACCATGGAGATGTATCTATTTGTTATTCAATAATCATAAGTAGATGAACTTATTTTTGCATTGTAGTTTATTCACGTAGGCTATTTCATTCTGATAACTCTCAATAGCTTGGTTATCTGCTTCAAGTTCATATATTTTATAGCATACATCTGTTTCTTTTCATTCAAGACCTGAAATGCCTTACCTGAACCTCCACTACTTGGTCTGCTTTAATGTGGAGCAAATTTTCCCTTTCACTGAAATGCTTTCCGTTGAGGGTGCTGCCATATGTAGGTTCTGCAGAGGAGCAACCGGAACTTACTGCTGCTGCCGCCACTGCTAGAAGCGGGCGATCAGTTGTAGGGGTTGGGGGTGGGCACTCTGGGGGCAGTCGGTCCACCACTGGGGCTCTAAAACAGCTCGTGTCATCATCCAGGGTATTGCTATCTGGTGTCTGACAAACAGATTTTAGCCTAGTTTGTTTAGGCACTGATAACAGTGTAGACTGCTTTGAAGCTGAAAAACAGCTTGCTCCACAGTGATGTGTTTCTGGTTTGTATCAGTGTCTGTTTGTTTGCAGTATGCCAGTGATTTGAAAGTACAGCAGGACTCTGGTTTAGACATTCTGACTTTGTCTTAGATAGCTACTGTTTCTGGGTGTTTTCTGGTACCTTTGGTTCTCAATGCTCCTTCGTTTCTTTAAGTTAGACAAAGTTCTTGTTAGTTAGAAGACTTGATTCAGCTGTATTCTTCAGAGTTACTGAATCAGTATCAAGTTCAAAACTCTTTTCATCTAACACCAGAGCCTCCTTAGAATCAATAATTTTTTTTTTAATGTATTTAGTACAGGGTCTACAGGGTCTTACTACACAGATCGGACTCATTGTGATCCTCCTGTTTTCAGCCTCCCAGGTTCTGGGATTACAGGTGTGCACTACCACGCCCAATCTCAGCAGAGCCAGCACACTGCAGATCGAGCCCCTGGCCCCTCTGTCTGCCTAAGCACATGCTTCAGTCTGCTGAGCTATCTGGCCCACCCTACAATGGATAATTTTAGCACTTTAAATTTCTCAATTCACAGGAATTATTTCCATGTGGTTTAGATGCAAGGATAATCAAATTCAACATTTTGATCCAGAAATCTGCCTTTTGTAAAACTTGGCATAAGTGACCTGTCAGCCTTCACTTGACAGTCTGGACTGTTTCAAAGGTTAACTGGGACTCTTCCAAGAGGGCAAGACCATTTAGTTGTGTTAGTTGGCTCCAAGGGACTTCGATGAACTACTTCTGCATTTTATGTGGCCACATCCTTCCAATATAAAAACCTGGCTTTCATTCCCGGCCCTTCGGAATCACAGCTGAAGCCTCTATTTTGTAAAGGTCCACGTGAACTGGAGACTGATTGGGGGCAGACATATTGTAGATGCTGATAGACTCTTCTTTTCCCCCTCTGAAAGCAGCTGCTTTGGGGAGCTTTAATGATGCAGGGCATCTAGTGGCGCTGCTCTACTGCCCACAGCTTAACAGAGAAGCTGTTTACTTCTGCAAAGGATACGTGCACAAAAGCTAGTTTCTTGCACTCTGCTCTGGCCATTTGAGAGTAGTCACCTGCGCCATCTGACCCCTGAGTATCTTTTAACTCAGCAAATCTCACTTGAATTTGAGCAAAGCTCTCATGTTGGCTGTATTTATCAAGAGGAAGTGCTTCAATTGTTTGACTATAATGACCAATTTATTTATTTATTTATTCATTTTTAAATTTTTTAATGTATTGAGTACAGGGTCTACAGGGTCCACTATGTAGATTGGACTCATAGTGATTCTCCTGTTTTCAGCCTCCCAAGTGATGGGATTACAGGCAAGGGCCAGCATGCCCAGTCTCAATGTATATCTCAGTATGTCCCAGGGGCAGGGCTGGCACAGCATGCCAGGGATCAAACCCCAGTCGCTTCGCTCTGCCTGAGCAGGCACTATAGTCTACTGAGCTATCTGACCAGCCCATCAATTTATTTATTTTAGAGTATCAGTTGGGGGCCACTATTTTTTCTCTAGTTTGAGTAAGAAATTCAACCAGTCCATCTGATTGTTCGCTATCACAATAATTCACTTAACAGCTCCCAAATTATCTGTCCTAGCACAGAGGCTTTATTCAAGCTTAGCTCGTCAGTGAGATCTTCTTTTTTAAATTTATTTGTAATATCCCTCACTTTGTTCATTATGGAATCTGCCACTTAAACCCTCAGCCTCTGCTTCTAAGTTGCAACTGGCCTCCATCAATGAGCTGAAGAGTAGAAAACTGAACCACTAGGGCACATTTTTTAGTTTAATCTTTATCATAAACCTTAGAGGTAAAACTTGTTTCCTGCATTTTACATTTGTGATCAAGTACAGACAGGTTAAGTAACATGTCCAGGAAACCCAGCTCCCAAACCAAGCTGAAAGCAGTCTGTCTGCTCCCAGAGCTTGATTATTAACCAGTCCATAGTGTGCCTCCCGGGACCTCGGAGGGCGGCCCTGGGTTACTGGTGGGAAAGGCAGCTGGGGACTGCTGCTCAGCTCTGGTGTCACCCACCTCCTTGACCTTCATCCTGGCCCCGCTGTTGCCCAGTCTGTAGCAGCCACCTTGCTGACTCATGCTGGGGATTGCAGGGGAGCCTGTGCTAAAGCAATTCCTGTCCTGTGGCTCCTGATTCATGTCAATGAAAATGGCAAAGAGGACAGTAATGGTGACTGTCCAGGAGCCAGCAGTTGGCTTTGCTGAGAACTCTCTTCTTATTCTGGTGCCTCAAGTTCTGAAGTTTGTTTTCTGCTCTTTAAGCCACCACCCCAAATTCTGAAGTAAGTTTGAGTTTGTAAATTCTTCAAGAATGATGAGAAGGGGGCTGGCAAGATAGCTCAGGGGTCTAAAGCGCTTGCTTAGGCAAGCTTAGGCAAAGCACAGGGACCGTGTTTCCAACACCAGCACCACATGCTGTGTCAGTCCCACCCAGGTTGAACAGGCCACAAAAAAAAAAAAAAAAAAAAAAAAATTATATATATGGTGAGAAGTTGTTACTGGAGTTCTGTCACCACCATGGACAAATGAGGTGACAGGTACACAGGCTTGGAACCGCCAGGACAGGGTGGACCTCTGTTTCTACAACTACAACTAACCTCATCAAATGGTGCTTCTTGGGGTCTCAAGGGCATAAGATGGGGTTTTGCTCTCCCTTCCTCCTTCCTTTCTTTCCTTCCTTCTTGGTTATTTCCAAAATACCATAGACCAGTTCTTTTGCAAAATACAGTGAAAACATTTCAGCAACATTAAACTGCTACAGATTTCCTTAAATGCAACTGTGTATTGCTGTTCTGGTTTCATTAAGGATTGCTAACTACTAGCCCAAATAATGCAGGTAGACTGTTCAGCACATCATTGCCTGGGACACTGTGACCCCTGAAGAACTGGGAACCACTTCGGAGGCCTACACCAGATGTGTGGCCAGAGACGCTAGTGCAGAGCTGCGAGAGGTAGACACCACTCAGGGCTCATCCACAGGCTCCTGGGCCGCGTGAGCATTGGGCCACGCACAGACAGGAGGTATCCTCGGCTCTTGAAACCTCACTGGCTCTGGCACAAGTCCCAGGGGCAGCACCAGCAGGCCCCACAAGCAAGGTCAGATGGGGCTGAGTTGTATCTAATGACTCTCACCCTGAGGCAGGGCGAGAGGAGGTCTTGTGAATGTGGCACTCCAGGTGTGTGGACGTTGCAGAGTAAGCGCTTTCAGAGTCCAGGGACTCCACCAAGGCTAAGCTCATGGCAGTGTATCCACTGTTAAGTGTTAAGACTTTTTGTTCGCAGCACTGTAAAGCACAAAGAAAATACAGAACCTTTTCAGATATTATTTATACCAAATAAAGGCAAATTTGGACCTAAGCATTTTTACGCTTTCAGCTGTGACACGAAGCCCTCAAAGCAACAAGAGCACAGTATCTCTGCCAAGAATGAAGCCCCTGGGGCCAGGGAGATGGCTCAGCCACCTAAATGCCTACCTGGCAAGCTCAAGGACCAAAGTTCTGCGAGGACCTGATTTAAATCCCAGACATTGCATACCGGGCTCACCACACGCCATTCTGGTCACTGAAACCAGGTGGGGTGGCGCACGCCTGTAATCCCAGCACTAGGGAGGCTGAGACAGGAGAATCACTGAGTCCAGGCTTTGGAGTGAGACCCCATACTAAATACATAATTTTTTTTTTTTAAAAGAGTGAAGTACCTAAGAAATATAAGTCTCACACTGAAATAACCTGGTGGAGACAAAAGATGTGAGTTAAATAGATCCAAACTGGTCAATTATGTGAGCAGGAAGAAAAGAAAATCCATGTGCGGACCCAGAGCATAGTTCTAGAATGATGAAAAGCAGTGGAGGACTGGTGCTTTCCACAGCCTGAGCTGGGAGTGTCTGAGGCACTGCACATCAGGTCTTCAGGGCACAGTGCACAGAGGCCATGAGGTCACCACCCAAGTGGCAGTGTGGAGCCCAGAGCAGGGAGAAGGAAAATAAATCCCAGTCTCCAGAGCAGCCAGGCCAAGGCTGAGGGACAGCAAGTACAGCCGTGTGAGAAAAAACGATGAGGCAGGCTATGGGCTGCTGGTCCAGTGGATAGGGTAGAGCACCACTGACAAAACAACTGGAAACACACACACACACACACACACACACACACACACACACACACACACGATGATAACAACAATAACAAAGATAATAACCACAAGAGTATGAGCTTTCAGCTGCAAATCTGGGTTTAAATCTTTTGATAAAATGGAGCTGGTGATGATATAAAGATGTTAATACAGGAAAAGTGCTTGTAACTTGATATCCAGGTTAAAGAAATTTGTTATTATTATTCACAAGAACAATAAGGAAACTGGTACCAAAAAAAAAAAAAAAAAAAAGAGGAATCAAGAGGGACAGTTTGGGGCTGGTTGCCACATTCGGTGATGAGGAGGAGTCACCTTCTGATGCCAAGAAACTGCGTATCAAGGGCAAAACTATAGTGTGTGGGAAGCATTGGGATGAATTTGGCAAATTCACAAGGAGTCTCTTTTATTTTATTTCTTTTGCAAATTAGGACAAAATAAATACGCTAAGGATTAATTTCATTTGAAGCAATGCAGTCTCTTAAGGCTTCAGCTATTTGGTCATGTTCCAGTTACTTTCAATGACGCTGTATTCCAGTTTTGCCTTTACACAAGGGAATATCTATACAGGATACCTGACCTAATTTTTTCAGTGACATAGCAGCTGGAGGGGAAAAAGGAAGTGGAAAGCAGGGGCTGCTAAACACTCTAAGACCGAGAGGATGCAAGAGCCACAGGTAATGGAGGGTCGGTCCTCCGCTTGGGTGTTCAAACACTCGTTTATATATTCATTCAGGGCTCTGATTTGAACAAAGCAAACAGTAAAAAGTAGATTTTTTAAAGAGGAAACTGTGATTATGGATTTGGTATTAAATGCAGTATTAAGGGGGAAGATGATACTAGCTGTAACAGTGATTTGAGACCAGGGAAATGGCTCAGTGGAATAAGCACTTCCCTGGCAAGCACAAGGGCCTGAGTTCAATCCCTGGTTCTGCCAACAACAAAGACAAAAACAAAAACAAACAGTGATTTGATAGCTGCATAAGAGAAGGTCTATATTTTTAAAGGTTTGGGCTAAGGAATATTACTATCAAATACTTCCCAATGATTAGGCTTTGATTCCAAACATTTCAAAAAGAGGAAAACAATTAGTAGGTGATGCAGAAATAACAAAAACTTGATAGTTTTAAGTCTGGTATCAATCTATGAAGTTTTATTATACTGTTCTCCCTACTTTATTTATTTATTTATTTATTTATTTATTTATTTATTTATGGAGTTAGGGCAGGGTGTACAGGGTGTAGGGGGGTCTCACTACATAGACTGAACTCCTAGTGATCCTCCTGTTTTCCCAGAGCTGGGATTCCTGGTGAGCACCACCATGTCCAGTGTCAATTGCAGTCTCAGTGCACCCTGGGGGCAGGGCCGACACTACACATCGGGGATTGAACCCCAGCTGCTGCACTCTGGCTAACCAGGCACTTCAGTCTGCTGAGCTATCTGGCCAGCCCTTTCCCTAGTTTAAATACCCCTATCATTTTAAATGATAAACTAAATAAAATCACTTAAATTTCTTTTTGAGGCGGTTTCACTACACAGTTCAGGCTGGGCTTGCACTTACGTTGTAGCCCAGCAATCCTCCTGCCTCAGCCTACTAACTACAGGGATTATAGGTGTGCACCATCATGCCCAGTTAGGCAACTGATTTTTGTATCCAACTTTAATAAAATAAAATTTTTGGGTCAGGCCTGATGACACATACCTATAATTTCATCAGGCTGAGGCAGGAGGACTGAACATTCAAGCCCTTTCTGGCCAATGTAGTAATTTAGCAAGACCTGCCACAACAGTTCAAATAATAATAAGGCTGGGCATGGTGGCTCAGGCCTAAAAATCCCAATACTCAGGAGGTTGAGGCAGGAGGATTGTTGTAGGTTCAAAACCAGACTGGGCTACAAAGTGAGCTCAAGCCCAGCCAGAACAAAAAATGCAAAATGATAGTAATAATGATGATAATTTTTTAAAGGGCTGGAAAGTAGCTCAGTGCTAAGGCCCTGGATTTAATCCCTTGTAGCCCTCCCTAAAAAGTTCTTGAAAATGAAAACTCAATATATTCATATTTGCTTTTTTCTAAAGAAGTAAGATCATACCATATCTCTAATCTATCAGAAAAAAGATGATATCATGATTTGAACTTGCATACTTACTATGTTAGAATTTCTACAGGTCTTTGGCTGATTTCTGGAGGTCTCTGAAATCATAAAAAAAAATTTGCCTTTTACTAAGCAAGTTTATATATTCCAGAAGTTCTACCAAGATTGTAAATGTATTCACATCATAAGAATATGAATGACTGGCGTAGTATATATATTTTTTGAGGAAGAATAAAACAGAATATTTGATCTTTCTAAATAAATATATGCTTTTATGTCTATAAAACACAAGAAGAAATTAAATGCTATGATCTTAAAGGTCACTTTTGATTTTAAAATCAGGGAAACAATCCTCTCCCAGTACTCCGAATAAACCCTTCCATATTTTCAACACTTTTTGTTTCTAGCGTCCCTTCTAAGGGACAGAAAGAAGTCACTGAAAATATACGAAGGCACACCTACCAACCCATCTACCTCAAGGCAGAGTCAGGAGCATCAAAAGTTCAGGGCTGGCTTAGGTAGCTTCATGAGACCCTATCCAAAACTAAAAGATAAAGGGCTGGGGATGGTGACACAGCGATTCAGAACATTGGAATTGGATTCCACTCTGTTCAGGGTTTCTTTTCTCTCCTGCCTCCCTCCTCACCAGCCCCTACTTCCCCCTTCTCCTCCTGCCTGAAAAGGCAGTTAAGTCATCGCAGGAAGGATGGAGGGGTCTTTCAATTACATGAAATCTTTGTCTTCTGAAATGTCACGGCTCCACTCATAGTTTTGCCTTATTCTTCCAGCTGGGATATGTGATATCCAGAGCTCTTGTATCTGGAAACTGGAAGAAGGGCCTGGGCCTTGAAATAGCATCTTGGTTTCACTGTTTTTGTTTCTTAAACTAACGCTATATGAAGCTTGTGGATTAAACAATACATTTCTAAATTTAAAAAAGAGGAGCTAGGGACACAGTTCAGTGGCACACTAAGTACCCCTGGGTTTGATCCCCATTACCAAAAAAAAAAAAAATAGCAAAAGCAAATTACACCTTGTTCCTATAAAGGTGATTCTTGTTTCTTCTGGGGTGTGTGTGTGTGTGTGTGTGTGTGTGTGTATGGTGTGTGTGGTGTGTTTGGCTTACTTTTTGTTGTTGTGGATTGCCACATAGTCTGGCTATGTAGCCTAGGTTGTCCTGGAACACACTGTATAGCCCAGGCTTCCTAGAACTCCTGATGCTCCTGTTTCAGCTGCCCAGGCTCTGAGATTACAGGCGTGGGCCACCACAACCACGTTTGCTTCTTTCCTGTAGCTGATCCAGACCCCTCCTTACCCGCCACAGTTTGACTCACTGGAGCAGTTCTGCAGCCCTCAAGTGTTTGCGGCTTTTTTATGAGCTCATTCCTTTTTCCTGGCCTGCCTTGGGTTTTGTCTGTAGCTTTCTTTTGTTTTCTCTCTTAAAATGCATTTGGTACAGTCTCACTATGCAGCTCGGACTTGTAGTGATCTTCCGGTTTTCGGCCTCCCCAGCCCTGAAATTACAGGCATGTGCCACCACACCTAGACTCTGGCCAGTTTGCCTTCAAGCGGCCAGGCTGGTGCAGCTTGTGGTGGAGCTGATCGATCCCGGTCCCTGAGCTTGCCTGAGCAGGCTCTTACCTGCTGAGCTATCTCCCGGCCCCTGTCCATAGCTTTTATTTCTTATCCTTTGGGTCACTCCTGTATGCTTTCCCCACCCACCTTGTCCCAGCCTCATTTGAGGTAACTCTGTCCTCCCATGGTCCAGAGACAGAAAGAGAAGGGTGACACGTACACGGTTCACCATCAGAGTCCTCTCCAGAGAAGAAATCTGGGATGATACTGAAGATTGCACTTCCAAAATGAGGGGAGATAGCTCAGCAGTACAGCACGTTCCAGGTCCTGAGTTTGATTCCCAGGACTGAAAGAACAAAAACAAAAACAAATAAGCGAACAAAAAAACCTACAAAGTACTGTCCTTGAAAGAATTCTAGCACTTTTAAGTAGCTGGAAATGCTGTGCCCTAATAAGTTAAAATGCTTTGAAATTGCATGTCATGGTTTATTAGGCAAACATTGCCCACAGTAAAAGATTTTGTAATGAAATTTAGAGTTGAGAATTCTTTTAATTTTGCACTGGCAGTGTCTCAAGCTTAAATACATTCTACAAGTCTACTTGTAAAGAATGGCAATATCATCATCTTTAAATCTTGTTAAGATTTAGATTTTTAAAAAATTTAGATTTCAGTCCCCAGGGTGGACACACACACATATAATTAGACTTAGATTTTCAGAGAACAGAGAAAAATGAATTTGGTTTCATTTTATCGCAGAAAGTTCAAAATTTCAAAATGTAAGAGCCAGTTTTCAACCTGCCCCTAGAAACATCAGAATCTCATCACAATGACTAGCAGTAAAGGCCGTTTCCTTCCCACCTATGTTCAAGTTATGTCCTGAAACGCTGCAAGATTGTCATGTGTTTCAGATGGTGACCCCAGTTTACATGGCAGGGCTGACTTGGGTTAATAATTCTGCTCAAAACGCCCATGGCCTCACAGGTGGGTAATCTCTTATACTACAAAAGTCACTAATGCCCCTTGTACCATCTGCTGAAAGCTGCCTTCAGCTTTGCTGGCCCATCGTTAGGCAAAATCATTTTCTTTCCTTTTTTCCTCTTAATTTCTTTGAGACAGGGTCTTGCTATGTAGTCCAGGCTGGCTTTGACCTTTCAGCATACTCCTGCCTCCGTGACTCACAACCTGGGATTACAGGTGTGTACCACTGAGCCTGGCTTATCTTCCTATGTAATAAGCCAAAGAAAAGAACACTCATGGTTCTGAAAAGCAAGAAGTCTAAGGAAAGGTGACAAATAACCAGCGTGTTCTCACCTTGAAGTCTGAATTAAGGAAATGATTTAGTGGTAAGTAAAAATATAACCTGCTTGTAAAGATCTCCAGAGTTGGATCTCTCATGACTTCACTGACTAATTTCTATTTAACAGTTGTGTATTAGTCAGGCAGGGTGGTACACAACGGTGATGCCAGCACTTGGGAGGCTGAGTCAGGAGTACCTCTGTAAGTTTGAGGCTAGCTTGGACTACCTGGTGAGACCCTGCCTTAGATAACAAAACACTTTTGTTTTGTTTTTTGAAACAAGGTCTCACCAGGTAGTGCTGGCTGGCCTTGAACTCACTTAGGTAGCCCAGGCTGGCCTCAAACTCACCATAATCTTCCTGCCTAAATTTACTAAGTTATGAGATTACAGAAATAAATAAATTTAAAAATTTAGATAAAAATATTTTTATATAAATGATAATTTAAAAAATAATTTATTATTTATAATTTAAAAAAAACAGTTGTTTGTTTTCTTTACTAAGAACCTGAATTTATCTTAATTTTCTCCATCAAGAAGCAAAAGAAGGGGCTGGGGAGATGGCTCAGTAGAAGCATAAAGGCCTGGGTTCAATCCCCAGTTGTACCAAAAAAAAAAAAAAAAAAAAAAGGAAAGAAAGAAGAAGGAGAAGGAGAAGAACAAGGGCTGGCAAGATAGCGCGACGAGCCGGGCGTGGTGGCGCAGGCCTATAATCCCAGCACTCGGGAGGCTGAGGCAGGAGGATTGTTGTGAGTTCGAGACCAGCCTGAGCTACAAAGTGAGCTTAAGGCCAGTCTGAACTGCATAGTGAGACCCTGTCTCAAAAAGACAAAAAAAAAAAAAAAAAAAAAAAAAAAAGATAGCGCGACGGACTAAGCACCTGCTTGGGAAAGCACAGACACGGTTTTGAACTCTGGCACCTCATGCTGAGCTGGCCCCGTCCTTGGACACCATAATTGAGCCATAGAGCCCGGGTATGAAGGTGCATGCCTGTAATCCCAGCACTGGAGAGGATTAAAACCAGAGGCTCACCACAAACTGGAGCTGTGTAGTGAGACCCTGTACCAAATACATAAAAAAAAAAAAAAAAAAAAAGCAGGAGAACTGGTCCCACTGCCCCACCCGTGATGGGATTTGACCCTCCCCAGGCACTGTCTGAGCTACTCTGCATGATGCAGGGCCACCATACTTTCGAGGGTTATCTGGCTTTCTGTGTATGTAAACACACAGAATCGCCTGCTAGCCCTGAAGCTTTGCCTCTCACCTGAGCGACCTCAAGTGACCAGCTACACATTTCCGTTTCCCTGTGGACTCTCACATGGACTTGCCATTCCTGGCCTTTTTCCTCAAGTTCATTTTCAACAACAAAGGAGAACATGCAGGCCACACAGGCCTGCAGCTGCAGACAATACCTCCGTCCTGACCTCCTGAGGGCTGCAGGAATCCTGATCCTGCCTTGGCAGGGATACTCGTTACTGTTTCCATTTCTTTTCTTTCTTTCTTTCTTTAATAATTTTATTCAGAAACAAATAGCAATGGGACAGTTTAATAATTAATAGATTGCATATTGTTGTCTACTATGAATAGTGGCTATTCATGTACAAGATGTAGACATGACATCCTGTCCACAAACATTATTAGTACAAATCTTTCTATTCACTGAATTAAGAGAAAGTATCTGTGTATCTATCCTATTTTGAATATATAGATACAAAATGGTCCTTCATGACTGTTTCCATTTCTAATCAACACGCTGAATGCTAGTAAATGTCTTCGAGTGCAGAACAGTAACTCCAAGTTCCTCACAGTCATATTTTTCTCATAACATAGGTGAGCTAAAAACAGCAGAGGCTATCTATAGCTCCCTAATTTAATGTGTCCCCTTTATTTTCCCTCCTCTTTCCTCCTGGATATTCTGGGACATGATCCCTAATCTCAAGCCCTGTTCCTCCACTACCCTCGGGTGGGTGAGGGTGAGGCTCCGGGGCACCGTGGCTCCATGCACATTTTACCGGGGGCTATGCACTCAACTGAGTGGCTCTGCTTTATGGAAAGCCTGCTGGCAACTGAAGCCAAGACTGGCCTTCTGGCCACCCTTTCAGCAGTCTCTTGGTTTTGATTCTCCTGCCTTTTGACCTCTGTGGTTCTTTGAGCTCTCACTGACTTCTGTTCTGCTTCAAGCAATCGGGGCTTTTCCCAGCATTCGTAGAAAGCTCCGATCAGTCCACTCACATAAGCCTTGTGACAGAGAAGGTGGAAATTTCTTAAATATTAAGGGTACCTAGCAAGGCCCCTGAGGGGTTGGCTGAGGCCAGAGATACTTCTCCAAGTGCTCAAGCTCACCCTACCCCTGGATGTTTCATAGGAGAGGTATTCCAGTGCTACCATTTTCATTGCATACATCTTTCAGTATATTGTCTGCACATGTATTGTCTTGTTTAATTTACAACCCATGAGAATGCCAAGAAAGGTCATTACTAGTTCAAACAAACAAACTAGTACTCTAGGTTTATCTATAGAGTCCAGAGTGCAAGGTTTTACATGAAATCATGCCGTTGTACCAAATACAACAGACTAGAAAAGACCCCTGCACCCATCAAGTGTCCACAGAAGACCTTATGGTCCCACTCAAATGACTAAAACAATACATGAAAGCCTAAGAACTCTAAAGAAACCAGTAGCTTCTATTTTTTACCTCTCCTTCCAAAGTTTAGTACTGCTTGAAAGAGTGGGCAGGACGGTGGAAATAGAAAAAGCAGAGTGAAAATGGACAGGATGGACAGGATACACCAAAGATACAACGCAGAATTATGCTTAAAAATCAATGACACTGGGGCCAGGGAGATGGCTCAGTGGAATATGTGCTTCCCTGGGAAGAGCAAGGACCTGGGTTCAATCCCTAGCTCTGACAAAAAAAAAAAAAAAAAAAAAAAAAAAAAGACAGAGGGCTGACCAGATAGCTCAGCGGACTAAAGTACCTGCTTGGGCAGGCACAGGAACCAGTTGGATCCCTTGTGTGCTGCGCTGGGCCCACCCTGGGGGCTGCTGAGACCGCGATTGAGACCAAGATTGACACTGGAGGTGGTGGGGAGGCTGAAAACAGGAGGATCACTGAGTCTGATCTGTGTAGTGAGACCCTGTAGACCCTGTACTAAAATACAGGGGAAAAAATAGAATCGATGACAGGATACATGAATGAGACTTCTGTCAGGTTAGAAACAAGTCAAGTGAATTTTAGGGCCTTCCTGCTCATTACAGAAAAGGAGATGAGTTCCGCGAAGCGCTGCGTGCTGTGCGCTTGTGTCAGCGATTCCATACTTCCACTTTCACCTGGTCTCGACTTTATGTAAGCTATATTAATGCACAAACTTACTGTCTCTGGGTTTTGTTTTTGTTTTTTCCTGACCCCATTGTAATATACCAACATGATTCTGATACTAATTCTACTTCCCACAATAGTAGCTATGCACACAAAAGTTCCTATAAATTAAGTCCTTGAGCACCATTCGTGGGACTGACTCTCCTAAAACAATTACGCAGTGGTCCCTCACTTATGGTGGAGGTTATGTTCCAGACACCCCTGCGATAAGTGAAACTCGGTAGTGACCTTATGTTTGCTTTCACATTTATATATATTTTAGAGCTTTATACTCCCTTCCCACACTTTTAAAAACACTACTAAGGGCCGGCGAGATGGCTCAGGGGACTAAAAGCCTGCTTTGGCAAGTGCAGGCTCCAGAGTTTGATTCCTGGTCCTGCATGCGGCACCAACCCTGCCCCCTCCCTCAGGCTCACCGAGCCGTGACAGCGTCTGGGTGTGGTGGTGCAGGCCTATAATCCCAGAGCTGCAGAGGCCAAGACAGGAAGATGACAAGTCTGAGCTGCATAATGAGACCCTGTATCAAATACATAAAATAAAAATAAATAAATGAATAAAATAAAAACACTTCTAATATTCTTAACCATTTTCTAAACTCATAAATCTACTTAATTTTAATAACATATGTATACTGTATGATACTGCAAAATAATCCTGGATATAGCGAAAAATCCATGATATATAATTTAGATTAATATATTTTGAAAACCTGTGAAACTGTGTATGAGAAAGTAGCATGCAAGAAAGTCCCACGAAATGGTGAGGGACTACTGTATCTCTCTGGTTGACAGAGTTACCCATTAAAGGTGGAGATTGAACATTCACAGAGGAAGTTTTACAGTATGTTGGAAGCATACTTCAGTGTGTAAGCCATAAACAAATATCTGCCATTTCCATCCATTTGCAAAAGCTATTGAAAAGGTCAAGAGCAATGAACAAACCTACCCGAGGTGGAAAGCCAGAGTAAGGGGCTAGCAAGATAGCTCAGTGGACTAAAGAGCCTGCTGAGGCAAGCTTAGGCAAGCGCAGGGACTGGGGTTCGATCCCTGACATCACGTACCCTGCCAGCTTCACACTGAGCGGACCACAGGGTTTGGGCGTCGTGGCGCACACCTGTAATCCCAGCCCTGGGGAGGCTGAGACAGGAGGATCACTAGGAGTCCAAGTTGAGTAGTGAGACTCTGCAACAACCAAGTACATAAAATAAATAAAGTCAGAGTAAAATTGGAAGGAAACCCTGCAATAGAAAGGGAAATTTATTTGTTGAAAAGGCAACATTGTATGCATAAATTGGTTCACTTTTTAAAGTATAGCACTTTAGCCGGGCGTGGTGGCACATGCCTGTAATCCCAGCACTTGGGAGGCTGAGACAGGAGGATTGTGAGTTTGAGACCAGACTGAGCTACAAAGTGAGCTTAAGGCCAGCCTGAACTGCATAGTGAGACCCTGTCTCAAAAAGACAAAAAAAAAAAAAAAAAAAAAAAAAAAAAAAAAAAAAAAAAAAAAAAAAGTATAGCACTTTAGTATATAATTTTCACTTTACAGCTTGTAAACACATAAGCATACAAAAAATAGTCCTATAATGAAGCATGCTATACCCATTCTAAGTTTGGCAATCATTATTTTGTCCTACTCTCTTCATCTTTCCTTTATGTGTAGCCCTGCATTTTAAAATAAATCTGCTCTACTCTCGAACATTTCTCAAAGAACAGGGACAATTTTCTGTTGTTGTTTGCTTGTTTCTTTCTTTGTGTTTTCTGAGACAAGTTCTTACTATGCAGATGAGGCTGGCCTTGAGCTCACTTCATAGCCTAGGCTAGTCTTGAACTCACAATGATCATCCTGCCTTGGCCTTCCAGGACCTGGAATTGCAGGTGTCCAACACTGTGCCCAGCCCAGGACAATTTCTTACGTACTTATAACCTCATTGTCAGGACAAGGAAAGAAGGAGCAATTACTGAACAAAATTAAATCCCAATTCATTTTCAAAAATCTCAATTATCTATACTTGGTTTAATGTACTTGGTTTGTTCAAATCAGGATATGAATACATTCCACCTACTACATTTAATAATTATGTCTTCTGCTTTTCTTTCCTTTGCGTTTTCTTTTAGCTGTCTTTTCAAATCCTGCGTGTACTGTATTGTCTTGATTTTTTCTTTTTGTGGTATTTAAATTGATCCTTCATCTCATTTCCTATTAACTCAAAGTAAGGCCTAAATGCTTGACTTGATTCTGATGCAAGTGTCTTCACAAACATTGCCCAGGGGTTGGCCAGAGTGGCACAGTGCACCACATCAAAAGCACAGGTCTGGCTGGAAGGCTTTTAGTGATGCCGAGATTACCGAGATTACTGATGAGTGAGGGCAATAGTGGCCAACCCTTCTGTTGTGAAACTTTCCAGCAAGCTTTCTCCTGATTTTTTTTTTTTTTTTAATAGAATCAATAATCTCTATAGAGGGCTGGGAATGTAGCTCAGCAGCACAGTGCCTGCCTGGCAAGCATGAGGTCCTAAATTCAATTCCTAGTACCATATAGTAATAGTTATAGTAATCTCAATAGAGATCATCAAATAATATTTTTTTACTTTTATCATTCTTTTTTCCAGTGATTGGTTTAATTCTCAGGTAAAAGAAGAGTTTTGCTTACTCAAAGAAGCTACTTAGAGATTTGCCAATCATACTAGAAAACCAGGATAAACTCAATTACATAATTCTCTCCCACTACACCAAAAAGTTAGTCCTTTGGCTACTTCCATGGTGACCAAAGATGATTCTTTTCTTTTGTTTTTTAAAAATTACTGTTTACTTGGAGTTGCAACTTTTGCTGTGTTTTCCTTTTTTTTCCTGCTTTTCCTTTTTTAAAAAAGGAATAGTGCATGAGTTCTTATAAATTCAATGTGCCTGAATAAATTGTTTTTTATTTTCCTCTTTCGTGTTCAGAGTGTCCTGTCTCTGATGGCAGGAAAGCCTCTCCAGGCAGACTTTCACACCTTTTTCATATTAACCAATGATTAATCAAGCTGCTTTCCTTTATCTCTCTCTTTTTTTTTCCTACTATCTGCCACTCCTAACCTTCAATCTATGATGCACATTGAAATCAGGTTGCAATTAATTATTTTCCAAACATTAGGTTGGTGGGAGCTGGTATTTCTGATGCATGACAGTTTTCTTTTCCATTTTATGTATTTCGTACAGGGTCTCACTACCCATCTTGGACTTGTAGTGATTCTCCTGTTTTCAGCCTCCCCAGTGCTGGGATTACGCTGGGGCCACCACGCATGGTCTTGGTTATGGGCTCAGGTGACCTCCCCCAGGGGGGTAGGGAGGAGGTGGTGCTGCATTCAGGACTGGGGATTGAGCCCTGGTCCCTGCGTTTGAATTAGCAGGCTCTTAGTCCACTGAACTATCTTGCCGGACCTGGACGACAGTTTCAACAGATGCTCATCATGTCTGGTTTAACCTTATTTCTAAGTCTTTTCAACACACCAAAGTAGGGCTTTTTTAAATTTTAGTTTTAATTTTTATTTTTTGTCTTTTTGAGACAAGGTCTCGCTATGCACTTCAGGCTGGCCTTGAGCTCACTTTGTAGCCCAGGCTCGTCTTGACCTCACAGTGATTCTTCTGCCTCAGCCTTTTAAGTGCTGAGATTACAGGTGTACACTAGCAGACTTGGCAGGAAATGTGATTTTAAAAATGTAGTAATGGACAATAACCAAAAAAATGTCATTTAAAAATTGTACATATTTTACATGTACAATTCAACAGAACTGAGTACATTCATATTGTTGCACAACCCATCTCCACAATGATTTTCATCTTGTAAAATCCTTTAACCAGTTCCCATTCCACATGGCCCTTACTGTGCTTGTATTTTCTGCCTCTATCCCACGGCCCTCATAAAAGTGAATCATATAGAATTTGTCTTTTTTGTGACTGACATGTCTCTTAGCACAATAACCTCAACTTTATCCATGTTGTAGCCTGTATCAGATTTCATCATCTCTTACGACTGAATACTGTTGCAATGAATGTACCATCCGTTCATTCATCAGTAGATCCTGGAGCTGCTTTCTCTGTTCGGCTGTTTCACATAATGCTACTACGAACATGGGTGAACAAATGTCTCCTGGAGACCTGCTTTAAATTCTTTTAGGTATATACCCAAGAGAGGATTGTGGGAACCTGTGCATCTTCATCCATTTCATCCATACTTGTTATAATCTAGAGTTTTATTTTACTTTGTGTTCATGCATCTTAAGATGAGGTCAAAGAGACAAAGGAGTAAGGATGCTTTTTAAGGGATTTTACTTTCCATGTAAAGAGAAGCAATATAATCATACATATAAAACTGTGTTAAACATACAACTGAATTTTTTCCCCCTATGTATTTGGTCTCATTACATAGCTCAGACACCTGGTAATCCTCTTGTGTGCAGCCTCCCCAGCACTGGGATTACAGGGGTGTGCCACCATGCCAGGACTTGGTCACAGGCTCAGCATGTCCCAGGGGCAGGACTGGCACAATATGTGGTGCTGGGGACTGAACCCAATCTCTGCACTTGCCTAAGCAGGCGCTTAGTTCCCTGAGCTATCTCACCAACTCTTAAACATGCAAACGAATTTATAGGTAGGGAGGGAAGAATGGCTAAAGGGAGTGGAAGGAATTAAGATATGTCACATATTGGTACAAATTCCTCATGATCTGTATGTATGGAAAATATGTGACAATTGAAAAAAAGATTAAAAAACATACGCACAAGGAATGGTTGCCACCTTTGAAAAAGACAGAATCTTCAAGTTCTCTAATAAAAAACATGTAACTGACAACTGGAAGGATATTGTTGCATAATTGTAATCACACTCCCATGCCTGTTTGTACTAATATAAAACAATTATAATCTTTTCTAGACATAAAGTCATGTATGGTTCAAGTAGTTCTATTACCGTATTATTACTCATAGGTACATCCAGTTCTGCATCAATTAAGAGACAGCGAGTAACACAGACATGAAAAAAAAAATGTCACCTATTGCTATCGTAAGCGCTGATATTGCAGAGTATGGTTGATATCTGCAGATTGACTTTTTCTTGCTGGGGTACTGGGGGCTGAACCCAGGGCCTTTGAACTGAGCTACGTCTCAGCCCTTTTTAACATTTTGAGATAAATTCTCACTAGATTGTTAAGTCGAGCAGGCTGCGCTCAAACTTTCCATTCTACTGCCTCACCTCCCAGAGTGCCTGGATTTCAGGTATGCACCACCACTGCTGCCCTTATCAGCAGAGTTACAGACTGGCCTGCCAGGGAGGGGCTGGAGCAGGTCTGATGCTGTCCCTACAAAACTGCTGGCCAGAGGCAGAATGGAGTGCTGAATCTCTGGAGTCGAGTTTTGGGAGCTCCAGCCTGGGTTCCATAACTTACCAGTTATGTAACTTCATCTCTCACTTCTTGCCTGTAAAATGTGGGGAACGCTAACACAAATTCACAGAAAGGGTCCTATTGCCATGTGTTCTGCCTCTTGTTTAATTTGTTTGACTGAGTTTTATTTAAAGCTGCTGGTTGTTCAAGTCCACAGATACATTTAAATTTGTTTTCAACCAATTAAAGCGGAATTTCTGAACTGAAAGAATTCCCTTCTTTCTCTGTCCTACAATCTAGCTACTGCCCGTCACAACATTCGCAGAGGAAATTTTGATTGCAGTGCTTCACTTCCACGGGCAATATTCTAATGTAAGAGAGAAGCAGATTCCTTGACATTTTAGGCATGTGGAAGCCACTGGAAAGTTTAGAGATGAGGGGGATTTACTGTACCATACAGGAGGGCAGTAGTTAAAGATTCCAGTCTAAGCTTAGTTAACTGAAGGAGTCAGACACACAAACACATTGGAGAGACAAACCATCAAAATCCTTCAGACAGAGATTTTTTCATTCTAATGCAATAAACTATCACAAAATGCAAATTCCTTGGAGTTTAAAATGTTACCAAGCTGGCGGCAGCCACAAGCACTGCTAAATAGGGAATTCTTGTGATCACGGAGGGAAAAGTCTGTGACATCAGCGGACAGCCACGCAGAGATCTTAAAGCAGAAGTGTCCAGGGCTTGCTCTTTCAAACCCTGCAGCAGATTCCGTTAGGAAGCAGAATTCACTAGAACTGTTTATAACAGCTTTTAATGTGGGTGATCTTGAATATAATTTGAAGGCATTAAGTTCAAGTATAGAAATCAGTTTTCTTTCTGTTTTATTTTTTTTGGTTTTGGAGCTGAGGATTGAACCCAGGGCATGCTAACCATGTACACCAGATTCCAGCTTTTTTCTGGTGCAGATTTTACTTTGAAAAGTAAACATAAGCAGCATTCTTTAGTTGTTTGGTTTGATCAGTGTTTTTGTTCAGGGTCCTGCAGGTTAAGTGCCATGCTGTGAAAACCTTGTTAAAACAAAATGCATATTTGAAATACTAGCTGGTGTTTTGAAAGTTTTTTCTTTCTTTCTTTTTTTTTTTTTTTTTCCTAATGTATTTAGTACAGGAACTACAAAGTCTCACTACACAGATCGGACTTGTAGTGATCCTCCTGTTTTCAGCCTCCCAAGCACTGGGATTACAGGCGTACCACCATGCCGTCTCAATTGTAGTCTCAGTGCGCCCTGGAAGCTGGGCCCATGTGGCAAACCAGGGATCAAATCCCTTGAAAGTTTTTTCAGTAAAGTCTAATGAATACACAACTCCAAATTCTGCCATAGCAGAAAAAGCATTCACAGGGGCACTTAATCTAAAAAAGATGCTGAATATATATATATATATATATATATATATATATATATATATATATATATATGTGCTTAAAAGACTGATTTTTTATGTTTTGTAATGATTGGATTGAAAACAGAAACATGGATACAGATAGATGAGCAGACAAATGAAATTCTGTCTGTAATTTCACACTATCCCATTGACAGGCACAGAGGAGAACTTGGTGAGGCAACAACTCTACTTTAAATAATACATTATGAGGGTTATTTAGGGGTGAGAGAAGGGGAGATGTTACGTAAAAGGATGGGGAAGCCAAAGCCGGCCCTTCCTACTCCTTAATGACTCTGTTCTGAATTCTTTTTTCTTTTTTTTGTTCAAGCTGGCCTCCAACTCACTGGGTAGCTTGGGCTGGCCTTGATCTCGGAAGCCCTCCTGCCCCAGCTTCCTCAAGTGCTGAGATTACAGCCAAGCACCACCACGCCCAGCAGGCTGTGCCACATGCAGAATTGCACCTAACTTTTCTCCAGCTCCTCGGAAGTAGTTAAATGAGGAAAGAAGTAATGTTTCATCGTCTCTAGCTGTAACTTGTTGATACTCATTTCCTGTGCTGAATGACCATGGTTCTTAAAATAACTCCAGTGCCCTTCAACTGCTTATAGTTGGTGTACTCTTTATGCTTATTTGGGAAGGCACATTCCCTCCTACAGCTGAAGAAAGTCAGTGTTTGAAAAGAGCGGCTCCCAAACACTTCCCTCTAGTCCTTTAAAAATGTTCAGCATCTGAATGCTGGCAAGGAATGCTCACACCCAGCTGTGGGGCTGTGTGGGCTGAGCCAGAAAGGCCCGAGGGTGCTATATATGGAAAACAGGAAGCGAGCCTATTCCTCTGTGACCCTGTCCCACTCTATCATCCTGCCAGGTTACCTACAGAAGGCTAGCCTTATCTGTAAGAGAGGTCCTTTGCACATGGGGTCAGACTGTTAGTATTTCCTACTGTACTTTTTAGGAAGCCTAAAACTGAAGCACAGTGGCGGCCTCAGGACATATCCTATGCCTAGGTAGGTGGTGGCTGCCTTGGAGCAACCTTTACTGTCCACAGACTGAGCTTGAGGTGTCCTAATGGAAATCCCCAAAAGTTGTGAAACAGATTAACTTTCAGGGTCTCTGCATTATATATTTGTATGGTACTCATATGTATGGAGACAGAAAAAGGGGGAACTTGAAGCATTATCTTACACCTTCTTGTTTTGCAGAATGTCAGTAACTCCCAGATTCCCATTTTAAAAGAGGGACTTCAGGATCTTAGGAACAAAAGCCCCTCATGCTTTTGAAGTCAGTCACAGGAGTAGCATAGGATGTCATCAAGCCCTCTGCTCAATCGAGCCACACCCACTCAGCTTTTTTTCTTCAATGGATAAGGCAGGACTCACAGTGAAGGTAATTGGAGGTGACAGAGGAGAAAAGTATACTTAGATTACTCAGTAAAACAGTTCTTGAAAAGTAGCCATGGGGTGGAGGAGTTGGTTCAGTGGAATAAGCGCTTCTCTGGCAAGCGCAAGGGCCTGAGCTCAATAGTGGTTCCACCAAAAAAAAGAAAGAAAAGTAGCCAAAGACTTGGATGGATTCTCAATGAAGCAGTATTCACTCACAATACCACTTACAATGGTACATATAACTCAAGTCTTGCTCTATGAGGATACTTTGAAGATTATTTTCCTTGACTAAATCTTTTAGTACAGCATTTTTACCACATAGGAACTCTCAAATTCTGCACTTTTGCCCACATGCTTTCTCTTTAGTACAGAGTCTGATTTGCAATGCATTCTTATGAATCTCTTTAGCATTTCTAAAGTTACTTTCCTTATATATAACACCATATATATAAGGTGATCGTACAACTTAGATCCAGCCCAGGATGTCCCTTTGAGAGTCAAAAGGTTGCTAGTAATAATTACATTGCAACAACAGATACTCTGGAGCTATCTTGGATACTAAATTTGTTTTGTTTTGTTTTATTTTATTGAAGTACAAATATCAATGAGACAGTTTTAAGATACCTTGACAAGATGGATTTGATAAATTAATGCATTGCAAACTGTTTTCATAATGTTTTGGTATCATAGAAGGTGCATACATGTTATTATACTTGGATACTAAACTTAGGGTCACTCTGTTTCTTTACAAATGATCTTACAATCTTTGCCACCAGATCCTTACTGAGGTTAACATTTACACCATATTACACCAAATTAGCTCCCAGAGGACAAGTTAATCATTCTTTAAAAACTGTCCCAAGACATAAAATAGAACTTTGATGATACGCAAGTTTCCCAGTATGGATCATCCCAGTCTAAGGAAAGACCTGGGTTTAGACTATAGGCATTCTCTCTTTGACCTAATCCAATGGGGCTTGGCCTTCTGGTGGTTTACATTTGGAAACGACTTAAATGAATGGGTGGTGAAGAGTCCTCTACATTTCCAAGATCATTTAGTAGTGTGATGCCAAAACTACAAGGGAAGCCAAAATTAACTATTAGAAAGAAGTGTGACTTAAAAGATGGTTAAAAAAATTTATAAAATTGGGAGGTAATGTGGCTAAACACATTGATAATCTTTTCATTCCACTGCAGGGACAACTACCAGAGTAAACAGCTTAGGCAAGGAGGTTTATTTTGCTTATGGTTTCAGTCCATGGCCAGAAGTCCCCAAGGAGGAATGTCACAGTGGATGGGACTGGCAGTGGAGAACTGCTCAACCCCTCAAGAAGCAGAGGGAGGAGCTTACTGTGGCAGAAGGCGCACCCCAGTGGCTCACTTCCTTCAACTATACCTCACTTGCTAAGGTGGGCTCTGAACTCACCAGTGGATTCATCCACATTATGAAATTAGGAGCCCTCAGGATCCCATCAGGTCCCCAGAGCTCATTAGCCAACAACCACAGTCAACACAATGAGCCTTTGGGGGACGTTTCAGATCACGATGGTAGCAGTGGGACCTGTGCTATTCTTTTCCCACTGAACAGGCAGGCTGACACTCATTTGGAATATTCATAAATGTAATTGTCAGCTAAAATGTATGACATCACAAGTAGTCATTCACCTGACCATTCACTGATTTTTCTCAGAATTGTTTCATTCCTTTTATTCTCTTAGAACTCTCAATTTCTGTATGCACATGGATACATTTAGGCGAATGCTCCAGCCTGGCACCTGGTGAACAGGACTTGTTTAATCATCAAGCAGTATCATCGAGGTTCTATTTGATGTCTTCGAATAGTTTTTAAAGAATGATTCAACTGCCTTCAAGGAGCTAATTTGGTATAAAACGGGTGTAAATGTTAACCTCCTTAAGGATCTGGTGGCAAAGATTGTTACACTCTCCCTCCAACACAGAGGGAGCATTTAGGGGAGTATACTGTAAGTCAAGCATGATTAAATCTAGGACACCATTTCCTAGGCTGAGCTGGGGCCAAATCTGATTAATTTTGAACCGTGGCAAGCAAGAATCAGTTATCTTTAAATTCAAAAAGGTTTAATTCTAACAGCAGCTTCAACGTCGGGGTGGTAATACAAAACACCATTTGACCTCTTGGGTTTACCTTCTACTCAGGAGAAGCGCTGCTTATTGCCAGGGGATCTTCTGAGTCTTACTTGGCTAAGCACATTTGATTTTGCTGGTGAGCCCTATGGAGACTTTCCACAGCTGGGATTAGGGTTTTTTTTTCTTGTATTTAAAGTTGGCAGGCTGCCTGGAGTTGTGGTCCATGCCTGTAATCCCAGCACTCAGGAGGCTGAGGCAAGAGGATCGCGAGCTCTGCTGTGAGTTTGCGGCCAGACTGGGCTACAACGTGAGTTCAAAGATTTAAAAAAAAAAAAAGACAGGCAGTCAAAGGGGCACCTTTGTCTCCAGTCTGAAGTCCACCATGTATGTGTGCTTTGCTCCCGTTGAGGCCTGCAGTGCAGCGGGCTCTGACCCACAAGGTGCCCCACTGACCTGGCTCACTGTCTCCCATCTCTTTGAAATCCTTTTCCCAGTTCCCAACTTCAGTTTACCAAGTAGGTGAGACAAGCAGAGCTCTGCAGGAAAGAACTTGCAAATCTACCAAAGTCGAGCTTCCGACTCACCACTCTTTCTCTACAGTGTCCCAACGCTACCTTCCTGCACACCACTCTTCTGAGCCTTCCCTTTCTCAGAAGCGCAGGCCAAGAGCGCTGTTCCTGCACACACAGGTTTCAGCCAACTCCTTGCTCAAGGGCAGCGCTGTTCCGGACCTGACCTGGGAAGCCGGCCAGCTGCTCGCAGCCTCAGGGTGCCCGGGTCGGGGGCTCCCAGGAGGCAGGCAAAGTTTAGCCGATAGCATAGGAGTCCGTGGGTACAACGAGAGGCCGAGGCTCGGCGGGGCCCGGGTCGCGCGCGTCCCCGCCCAGACCGCCCACCCAGCGCCGCGCGCCCCTCCTTTGTCTCCGCGCGGCTCCCGGCCTTCCTCCTTCTCCTCCTCCCGCCGCTCCGCGCCCCGGGCTGCTGACGCGGCCCGCAGGAACGCGCTTCCGGAGGGAGCGGCGGGCGGCTTCCTGCGGCGGCCCCGCCTCCCGCCTGCTCTCCCGCGGCCGGGGAGGAGGCGCCCGAGAGCCAGCCCGGGGAGCGGCGCGGACGAGCGGCGCCGGGAAGGTAGGGCGGGAGGCGTCGGCGGGGGCGCCGGCGGGGCCCGGCCCGGATCCGCGGGGCGCGGCGCGGCGCGGCGCTGTCCCGGCGAGCGCGGCCGGGGAGCTGCGGGCCGAGGCCCGGCCCGACCGGCGGTTCCGAGGCGGCCGCTGCTTTGTCCCCGCTTCCGTCGCCGCTGCCCGTCCGGGGCCGCGCACTGCGGCACCGGGAAGGGGGCGCTGCGGGGAAGCGCGGGTCCGGGGTCCAGGCCGGCCGGGGTCGGACCAGCTCCGGGACGCGGGACCAGGCCCGCCCGGCTCGGTCCCGGCCCCACCGGAGGCCGCGCGGATGGGACCCTGTGGCTCGTCCCGGAGAGTTGTATCGCCGCGGTGTGGGTGTGATCGGCGGACTCGGCACCTCCCGCGGGGTCCCCGAGAGGCACCGTCCGCGAGAGCTGGGAGGGGATCGGGGCGCCTGGGGCCGGGTGCTGCTGACCCGGGATTCACAGCCGGAGGACTGGGGTTCGGGGAGCTGAAGGAATCCGCCTGCGGGCGTCCTGGAGCCCCCGGGGCCTACTCCCGGACTGAGTTTGAACTCAGTAACCTTCCCTAGCAGCAGTGTAGTCGTGAAAACCAAACGTCAGATTCCTGACCACTAATATTATATTTTAGCTCATTGTCAACGATGTCACCGTCCTTAAGCTTTCTTTGAGACTGCATTCCACGTAGGTGCTTAGGTGGTGGGATTGCTGGGTTGTTTTGTATTGTTTCGATGGTACAAAATAAACGGGGTGAATTTTGATTAGACTCCTTTCTTAAACCTCCTACACCCTTTAGGTCATATATTAGGACAGTTTTAATAAATGAATGAAGAATTTTGTTAGAACTCACCAAATCCCTGTGTGTGGACATCAGGGTCTAGCTATACTGTATTTATGTGGACATCAAGAGAAGGACTTATGACTCCTGTTAATAACGTCCACATTTTAAGTAATTTTGCTTCATTGATCCATGTTAAATAGGTCCCTGAAGATGATAAAATGAGAAAGAGAAATCAGCTAAAACCGATGAGTATTGTTTCCAGGCTTATGGGGAAAGTAGACTTCATTATTAGAATGTTAATTAAAAAGGGAATTGGTTAATGCTTAAGTAAACAAAGCAAATACACTCCAGCCTTACTCATTTCCTGACTTCACAGACATAATTTTAAGTATTCGATTTTGTTTTTTTTTTCAAAAGAACATAATCTACAAACAATCCCCTTAGCAATCCATGATGTGAAAAATAATGGAATCAGCAGTTTTGAAGAACAGTGCATTTAGTCATTTGGCATCCAGCGCAGGGTCCTTCGTCACTGCCTGGTCAGTGTAGTTTAAATCTGCCCCCCAGCTGCCATTGCTGAATAAAATGTGGCTCTGAGCTGATGTCCATGAATTCCTGACTCCGGAAATCTCTCCTCACTTTGTCACACTGAAAATGAATCTGATGGCCTGGCATGGTGCTGGTTTCCTTGTAAATGCTGGTCGTGTTGTTATTGTTTAGCTTCTTGCTGAATAAACCGTGGCATATTTATGTGGGGTGTGCAGGACAATATTCAACCGAAGGACACTAATTCCTCTCTAGTGTTTCATGAGTATTCTGATTTTCCCTGATCTGTGCTCTTGGGGTGGTGAGATAGAGTGTTGTGGGACTGCTGAAAGTTTCAGAGAATGTTTGAGTTCGGAGTTTTAATTTCTGGATGTATAATAGGCTGAATTTCTCGGAGCATTCTTATGGAGTACTGTTGATTTTAGATTGCCCCACTTTTATGTGAGTGGATGGGTGAGGCTGTGGGTGGAGCTGGAGGCGATTATACAGTGGAAGTGTGTAGAAAGCCTGAATTGCTATTGGCAGTGTTTATTCTAAGCTAGTGGTAGGTTTTGAGGCTTGTGTCCTTTTTATCTTGGTGCAGAGGATGGCTTTCTTGGGTAAGGAGGAAGAGGAGGGAGAAGCCCAGTGCTCCCCTCTGGCCTCAGAAATAGCAGCTGCTGTGGCTGCAGAATGTTCAGAGAACATCACATCCATGCCGAGCCTTAAATTCAGAATATTGGCTGCTGTAGAATAGGTCAGTAAGTGGTTCAGGGAAGCAGTGCTGCAGCTTTAGGAGCTGTGGTAGAAGGGCCTAGACCTGACTTGGTAAATTCCTCATCCATTCTAGAAAGGGCTAAGTAGAAGACTGAGAACTTTGCTTTCCAGAGTGAAGATTTGTTCATAAGTTTAATGTGGGTTTTAAAAAGTCAGCTAAATTTATACTTTTTGGTTTGTGGCTTTTGAAGATAGGTTCACTATACAGTACGTGAGCAATGTGCTTAGCATGTATATGTCGCTCCATGAAATGTGTGAAAAAGCTGCTTGAAATTATATACATATACACATATATGTGTGTGTGACTATTTATTTCTTACTTACAGGACTAGAATTACTATACAGGTCTTCAAATACAGATTCCTGACCCTTAGGGTATGTAAAATGACTTGGAATGAATAGACATCTGTTTGCAATTTCATAAAGCCTAAGGTTTTTATTATGATTCTTATGATTACTGTAATTTATAATATCTTACTATATTGCTACCGAAGAAGTATACATATCCTAACCTGTAAATACATATGTATTTTGGGTAACATGTACTCTTTCAAGTTTTTTTCCTTTTCTTTTTGTGGCCCTGGGGATTGAACCCAGGGCCTTTGTGCTGAGGTATATTTCTAGCACCTTCCTCCCCTTTAAAAGTTTGAAATAGGTTCTTGCTTAGTAGCTAAGCTGCTTAGTTGGTAAGCTGGGCTCCTTGTGATCTTCCTGCTTCAGCCTTCTGGAGTACCGGGATGACAGCACTCCCAGCTACTCCCTTTTCTGGTCTTACCAACGGTAAAGGAGAGGCTTTGTAGATCCCTGGTATAGGGCATAGTTTGGGGCTGGGTACAGAAGCAGTGTATTGAGGAAGGAACAAGACTTGGCGCCTGCAGTAAGAGGTGAGAAGTGCAGCGTGAGTGGCTCTGGGAAGGAGGTGCCCTCCTGCTGCGGGTCTGGCAGGGCGGCACACCCACCCACACTAGGCTGCTGGAAGGGGAAATGCTGGCTGGAGTCCGGTGAATGCTCAAGGCAGACACTGCAAAGGGCGCTTGGCGGGCGATTGGCGGGGGTTTGGGGGCTCAGTCTGTTGCACCAGGCTGTGTGGAGTGCAGGGCAGTGCGACCTGGGAACCCACAATGTGCCTGGGTGGGTGAGGATTACCGTAGAAAAGCAGCACGCCCCCTTGTGTTTGTCCTCTGACATCTAGTTCTTTGAATGACACTGTCCCAGAGGTGCCTTTCAGGGACATAGACGGCATAGTTCCCATCCTCTTGCGGTGGTTTCCTTGGGGCACCTTGGAGGAACACGTGAGAGAGCAAAGGCCTCCCCTGGCAGAGGAAGCCTGGCCCCCGTGCTTTCGCTGCTGATACATTCCAGGTGACTCCTGTCCCAAATGTGCACCTTCCCTTCCGGGCCTTGGCTTTCCCGCCTGCCCTGCAGGGTCGCGTCCGGGGCTCCTCAGGTTCTGTCCCGTGAGCCCCGGGACAGCGCGTGCAGATCTGGATGCCCTGTGCAGCGAGCCTGTGCTGGGGCTGCTCCCGGCCGGTGACTCAGTGGTGCGTGACGCCGCAGCCTGTCAGTCCATCAGAGTTCTGAGCCTCGGGGACCGAAAAATGCTGTGCTGAGTGACTGGAAATCAGGAGCTGGCTTGGCCTGGCATGTTCAGTGAATGTCTAGTTGGGACATGTTCTGTTCAGCTCAGGAAAAGAGCACCGAAGACTGTTTATGCCGCGCATCCTGATATGAGGTGTGCCACATGTGGACGTGGATACGGAAATTTTAAATAAGTGTTACCGTAAAAGATGTGTAGCCATGACACCTGCCTTGCTTCAGATGCACTTAGCCCGTCCATTCTGCTGCTCAGAAGCCCTTCCGGAAGTCCTCTTTTGTGAGTGTCTTTGTGGGTGTGGACAGTGCTGCTTGCTAGCGCCACCCGGTGGGCTCCTTTCTTGTTTGTGGCACCCCGTGACTCCTGGCTCTTCCTAGGGTGAAAGTAACTGTGAAAGGTAAACATTTTGAATCCGCTGAGGAAATCCTGACTGCCACAGCCATCCAGCTAGGCACTCAGTAAAGAGGTAGGACATTTGAATGGCGATGTAATGAATAGTGTAATAGATGTACAAAAGTACACATTTGCCATATTTTGTATCTTACCTCATATTATTCTCTTTTGAAAAAAAAGGTTTATTGAAAAGCAACTATACTTCCACCTCATGGGACAAATGAATACAAGCACATAGGTTACAAGAGAAGTAAAATATAAAATACTGATGTCTCACTACAAAATTTGCAAGTCATATTTTCTTAATAACTATTTTATGTTATTTTTTGAGACAGGTTCTCACTATATATTTCAGGCCTCACTCCTATGTCAGCCTTCTGGGTTCTGGGATTGCACTCTTTTAATAGCATGTGAGAAAAAAGATCAGCATTGACTTAAGTGGTTTTGGAAGACTTGGTGGAGGAAACGAGCCCTCACTTTACAATATTGTGTGTGAAGGTATGGGTGACAGATTGGTGACATAGTCAGCATATTACACACAGCTACATTAGGTAAAAATATTGTAGGAAATCAGACAAGGCTAGGCTCCTGAAGGCGTTGTGCAGGAGATGAGGACGCATTACCACTGGGCTGGAGGCACATCCGTCGAGGGCCAGGTCTCAAGATAAAGAAGGAATGACTGGGCCTACGTGCTTCCTCATGTACTGAGCGATGTTATAATAGATAGCACTTTGTCCAGGACAGTCTAGATGGATACTTGCCACCCAGGTGGGTTCCTGCGTGACCTGCTTGCTTTGTTACCTCATGTTATGTGTGAGGCATATGAGGGCCTGAAGTCTTAAGTCTTATCTGTCAAGGGACACAGACATGAGTATAAGCAGTTATGATAGAAATTTGAATAAAATAAACAGCCTTTTATGCATCCCTGAAGGTCTCTCATTTATTCTGGTAGCTAGCTGCTACAAGAAGTGGCGCGTACTTGTAATCCCGGCTACTCAACAGGCTGGGGCAGGAGCATCATAAATTTGAGGTCAGCCCGGGCATGTTAGTGAGACCTTGTCTCAGAATAAAGTGATGTTGCTGGGCATGGTGGTGCTGTAATCCCAGAATTTAGGGCAGGAGGATGCTGACCTGCAAGTTCAAGGCCAGCCTGAACTACATAGTGAGACCCTGTCTCAAAAGAAAAAGAAAAAAAAATGTGCATACATGTGCTTGGATATATATAGTTCAGTGGCAGCCCACCCTTGAGTTGGACCCTCCAAAAATAAATTTGGGGACAATAAAGACAGAAGTAGTTAATTTTGTGTATTATTCTTCTTGAAGATGCAATGAAAGCCAAAAGAAAGGCGGAGGGGAGAAGACATACTAACATTTTGTTTGCTGAGGGAATATAGTTTTAGTCAAGAAATAAGGAACTTTTTTTTTTTTTTGCAAAATCAGGCGCCTACCATTTGAAGTATGGAAGCCACACTGTAATGTATAACTTTATTGAGTGAATATATAAGTAACTTTTCATATTTTATAAACTTAAAAATAGCAGTTTATTAGGTCTGTCCCCTACATCTCCTATTTTATGCCTTATGTATGATTTATTTCATATAACTTAAGTGCTTCTTCAACCTCTTTTTCTTCCTCCCGTTCCTCCTTTTCGTCCTCCTCCTCCTCTTCTTCTTCCTCTTGTCTTTTTTTTTTTTTTTTTTTTTTTTTTTTTTTTTTTTTTTTTTTTTTTTTTTTTTTTTTTTTTTTTTTTTTTTTTTTTTTTTTTTTTTTTTTTTTTTTTTTTTTTTTTTGGTCGTTTTTGAGACAGAGTCTCGCTATGCAGTTCAGGCTGGCTTTAAGCTCACTTTGTAGCTCAGGCTGGTCTCGAACTCACAACAATCCTCCTGCCTCAGCCTCCCGAGTGCTGGGATTACAGGCATGCGCCACCACGCCCGGCCCTCTTGTCTTTTTGAGACAGGGTCTTGCTATGCACTGCAGGTAGCCCAGGCTGGTGTCAAGCTCGCAGCAATTCTCTTGCCATAGCCTCCTTCCCAAGTGCTGGGATTACAGGTTTGCACCATGCCTGGCAGAGGTAGTAGTGATTCCTACAGGAAGAGGTTGTAGTCTAGTAAAAGATTTAGTATTATAATGTCATATTAGGCAAAATATAACTAAAACCACAGTAAGGGTTGTGTTTTTGGTTACAGGAGCATTGGTGGGCTAGAAGTCACAGCGCAGTACAGTTTAGCAGGGAGTGTACCAAGCATGGTTAAGATCCTGGGTTTCTCCCCAGAACTAAAGGAGAAAGATGGAGAAGGACCACAAGTCACTCACTGGGCTCTTAGTTTAGGAGCTGGTGACCCAAAAGTGACTTTGTGGGCAGGAAAATCGAGTAATCCAGGGAGTTGTGTTTGCTGTAGAGGTATTTGTGGCTGAGAGTTTTCACATTCATGGACATACCTTATTCTCCCCCCAGTGTTGAAGTAGATCTTCCCAGTTTATCAATCTAAGAAATGAGAAGTTAGGCAACTTCTCGAGTTGAGTTTCCAAACATCTATTGTACTCTATATTGAAACTATCTCCCAGGCTGTGCCCCTTTTACTTATGTGGTGGAGGAGTGAGTGAGACAGAAGGAGGAACTTTGAATGGGCTGTTTAAAACTGGACTGGGAACAGAAATCACAGTTCTTCTCCCCCAGGATGCTGTAGAACAGAATGCTCACTGTCTCTGCTGCTGCTGCTGTGCTGGGGCTCTAGCCAGGGCCTTGCACCGGTGAGGTGTGCGCCTTCTCTACCACTGAGCTGCACCCCCTGGAGCCCTCAGTCTGAGATGGCCTCGCAGAGCTGCCCAGGCAGAGCTCAGATGTGGGATTCTCCCTGCCAGTCTTTCTGTTAAAGATGTCCCCAATTTGAAGTCTGTCCATGCTTGATGCCCCTTACACTGTGGCCTGGATGCAGATGGGGCTTGGTTTTCCTACCCTTGTTTCCCTGGAGATGGTGGGTTGAGTCTCTCTGGTGATGCATTTTAGTTCATCCTGTTAATGCTGTAATTTTCTTAGGTTATCTGGCTGAGTTGTAAGCTGTCTTGGGATTTCACGTTGTTTTGTGAACCGCTAGCTTTGGGGCACCCAAACCCTTGTTGGAGTTCAGCAGCAGGCTGCTGTTGTTAGGGGTTGGAAGGGATTCATGTTTCTGCCTTTTTTCTTCTGGGTAGGAGTAGTGAATTTTGGGATGATTCTAGCTTAAATGTGTGCTGAGGTTCTCTCCCCATAGGTGGCGGGAGTCAAGCGGTATTAACTCCTCCTGTGAGTTCCCCAGTCTTCTCTTTTTTTCTCATGTCTGCTTATTTTCTTTCCTTCTCTACCCTTTCTGCTTTTTTTTTTTTTTTTTTGTATTTTAGGACAGGGTCTCACTGCATAGATTGGACTCATAGTGATCCTGGGATTACAGGCATGTGCCGCCATGCGCAGTCTCTTTCACATCCCTGGGCACTCTGGGCGCGGGGCCGGCATGCCAGGCCCTTGCATCTGCCTAAGCAGGCGTTTAAATTTTGATAATCATTAACTTTTGATGATTATTGGGTCAAAAATATCTCAGTAGTCACCACCTGACTTCTTCCTGTTAGACAGAGGGGAGAGAAGTGCAGAATTTTAATTGTTTTTCCTGTAATGAGTAGGTGGTCTCACTGCGTATGAATTCATCTCTGCTCAGCCTCCCCTGGTGCAGGACCCCGTCTCAGTCTCTTGCATTCCTGCTCTTTCCACTTTGTTATTCTGTATGGAAGGCATGCTTCTTCCTTGACTCCTTCAGTTTGGCTTTGTTCTTTTTCTGGAATATGTTCCTTTTTAATGCTAAAGTGTTATTGACATTTATTTCTTCTATTATAAAAAAGCAGATACGAAAGATGGTGCTGAAACAACTTGGGATGCATTCAGCCTTATTTGTATCTGTAGGAAAGATTTATGTTACTTCATATATAGATATGAGAATTGTTCCCACCATTAAGATGAAAAGGCTTACAGATGTTATAACTGGAAAGCAAGTCTTTGGATAATAAGAACTTTTTAGCTTTTCTTATTAGAAATTAATTGTATTGAAAGCATGGTCTTTTCATTCAGCTCTGGATTCACATTACAGCTCTCTCACAGGCCTGGTCCATGGTAGGTACACAGGAAATACTGGTTGATTTGAATATTAGCATTTGTTTAAGGTTTTATAGGAAGAAATTTAAGGATACTTTTTTACTCTATGAGAAAAGAGTTTTCTTTTAAAACTGTGAAATTCTACTTGTTTAAAAAGTTTTTTTTCCAAGACCATAATTAATTTCTGCAAAAGTAATACAGGTTGAATACTCCTAATCTGAAAATATGAGATACTCCACAATCCAAATTGTTGGAGCAGCAGCAAGCTGTACATTTCTGTTTCATAATTCCCGTCAGGCTCGAGGTGTATGAAACTGAACTGAATTCTGTGTTTGGAATTGAGTTCTTTTTTTTTTAAAAATGTATTTAGTGCAGGGTCTACAGGGTCTCAGATTGGACTCCAAGTGATCCTTCTGTTTTCAGACTCTCAACTGCTGGGATTACAGGCGTGTGCCACCACATCCAGTCTCAAGCACCCTCTCAGCCTGTCCTTGTGGCGGGGTCAGCAAGGCAGGTCTGGGGTTTGAACTCCAGCCCCTGCGTCAGCCTTAGCGGGCGCTTTAATCTGCTGAGCTATTTTGCTGCTGGACTTGATTTCAGTACCCTGGATTTCTCATTTTCTAATATGCAGATATTCCAAAATCTGAAAAAAAAAAAAGTTTTGATTCAAAGCATTTCAAATAAGGGATTCTCAAATCTGTCCATGTGAAGTTTTTCAAACCTTTCATCTATAAATGTAAAAGGAAATGCCAAGTGAGTTATTCATAGCATAGCCCAGAGATATTAATAATTAATGAGTGTATATTTAAAAATTTGGACAGGTTGTTAAAATACTCTTAAATCTTCATGAATAGAGTTTACTGTGAAGATTAACATGAATATGCAATTTTTGACAGAATGAACAGTTGCATGTATTTGCAGTTACTAAAATGAGCTTTATTTGTATAGTAAAATTTTATCCTTAGATAAAATTGAATATGATTAAAAAATGATCTTAGTGTGAAAAATTTTGTAGCAGTGAGACATAAGATCTGTTTATTTAAATTTATGGTGCTGGGAATTGAACTCAGGACCTTGCCTTGCCTTGCCAGGCAGGCGCTGTGCTGATGAGCTATATCCCAAGTCTATGTCTGCACGACAATTAAAATAACTTTTGGCCTCCATCACTTTGAGTGCCCGAGAAATAAACTCATAGAACATTACAGGCCCTTTCCATTTCCATGCTCTGAGTCAGTTCTGAGAGGAGATATGTGTTGTTGCTTTTAAAATAGCGAGTTAGCAGGCCCTCATAAATTAGTGTGATCCACAGCCCTGTGTCAAGGTGCTCAGGGTTGGATTCCACCTGAGCAGTCACCTGGTTTCTCTGTAGTTTGGTTTCTTCCTCTGTAAAACGGGGATATCGCTTCCTCCCTCATAGGGTTCTCTGGAGATTACATACTATTGTTTCTATAATTATTTTTGTTATTCTGTCATTTGAAGGTGTTTGAAATAAAAGTCTGCTTTGTTCATAGCAGCTTAGAGATATTAATAATCAATTATTATTAATTTTGATGCTTTGTTAGAAATTACTTTAAATCATCACCCCAGTGTCCCATGGTACCCTCATTTGGCTGGTATCTGCCTTTGTCTGATCTCTTAGTGGTCAGAGATAAGTTTTTCCACAGTCTGTAATGCATAGCAGTCCCTGAGTGAAATCAAGCTAGTAATTTTGTTTGGGTGGCACGACACAGAATTCTGAGTGAAGCTTACTAGGAAGGAATATTTTCAGGTTGGTTTCCTTCTGTGACAGCCTTTGTTATGTTTGCTTCCCCAGGACCTGAGTTCAAGGTGTTTTTCCTCATTTCTGTTAGCTGTGTTCTGCCCTACCCTGGCGATTCCAGAAGGAGGTCTGTGATGTTAGCTTTCAGACATAACTGCCTCATGTTTAACATGGTAATAGCAGACACTAAGATTTTGCTGCTTTTGCTGTTTTTGCAACAGCAATTGTCTGGGATCTAATGGGTAATACAGGACATTAAATGAAATAATCCTACTTATATGTACAGCCTGAAAATAGTATTATAACTACCTATTGACTCCAAAGTTTTCAAGCTCAGAAATGAGTAACAGAATGGCTGTTATCCGTGTTCAGCTGCTTTTGTAGTTGTATGGTCTTCAGCCCTCTCTGCTTTCTTCTGTTTCTTGTGTCTTTCCTGATGTGGATCTATCTAGGGTTTTCTGATTATACTTTTCACTGAAAGAAACAAAAAGCTCAAACATACTTGAGCTTTTACTCTAATGTTTGTTAATAATTTTAAAAAGTAGCACTTGGATAGAACTGTCTGCCAGACTCTCTTACAGATATTTTAGGAGTATCAGTTTAGCCTAAATTTCAGAACCTCTAAAGTATATACTGTGTCTCTGCTTTCTTTACAGTACATCTTTTTTGTGGCTCTGGGGATTGAACACAAGACCCCCCACACATGCTAGGCAAGTGGTCTCTCACCGAGCTCCACTCCTAACCCTCCCTTTTCAAGCTGAGGAAGCAGGCACAGCCCTCCTTCTGTGCATGGTCTGCGTTCAGGCGTCCTAGTGCCCGAATCCACGCTCCATGCCCTGTGCCGTGTCTCTTTGCAGTGTAGCCATAAGAAGCTGCCAGCCTTTGCCCCGCTTTCGGGTTGGGTTCTGAATCCCAGGAGACCCCTTTTGCCTTTCCAGTGGCTTGTTTCTAGGTGTCCTCAAAGCCTCTTGCACTTCTTGGAGTGTTAGGGGGTTTGGAGGTGGGGTTTGGTCAGAAAGGGGATCCCTTGCTGGAAGGCTCTGCCATCTCCCTCTCCTACCCCAGTTCACCCTACCCCACACTCAAAAAACAGCTTCTTGTCTGCCGTCCCTCTCTGCCAATGTATGTGGATGGAAGTGCGAGCCCAAGTGAGCCTCTCCTGCAAGTTGTGGGTGTCTTGTGCACATCTGGTCCTGCGCCTTGTCCGCAGAGCATGTGAGATGACCTGTGGGTGATGACAACGTGTCATGGATCAGCAGAACACTTTTGCTGGGTGAAAGAGCTGCATGCACCCTCAGCACAACTCCTTTAAGCACACGTTGCCTACACGTGTTCCAGTGCATCTTGGTGGCTGCTGTGGATCTCCTGACCTTGTCTTTCTGACCTTGCCAAATCGTGCCATCTTCCAGGAGGATCAGAGGTGCCTGCAAATGTTACTCCTCGCACTTACCTGGCATTCCTCATCTCCTCCATCACTGTATTCTGCACCCTCTTGTCTCTTCCCAGCTTCTTGGCCTCCCCTCTGATGTGAGCCAGCCTCTGCTGTGTGTCAGTGCAGTGACGTCCGGCCCCTCCATGGCCTTCAGGCCCAGCATGGAGACTTCGCCTGTGGGGCTGGAGCTGGCAGGACCCTTTGCCCCTCTGACCCTTTCCCCATGCTTCACCTTTCGGATAGATAACCTCCCCCAGTTCTGGTCTCAGCTCTGACCATATTTACCTGCAGTCACTTGTGGTTGAGCTGTGTGGCGCAGCTGACTCACTGTCCAGCGCCTTCACTTCCTTGTCTGTGGGACCCTCTTCCCGCCTCCCCCGCTCTCTGGTCGCTTGGCCTTTCCTCCTCTTTGTTGTAGACTTCCGGTCGGCACCGTTGCTTTAGCCCTCTTCCTCCTGGTCCTGCCTTTCCGCAGGTCATGTGGCAATTCCAGCCTCAGAGCTGAGGACCAGTGGCAGACACTTGGGAGGTTTGAGCCTTTCTTCAAGAATTGTTGAAGTTTGTACTTTTCTGCAAATTAATAATAATAAACATCTGGATTATCTGATTGGCCACTTTATAACTGAGAAGTTACTATTTCAGTGTCTGTGTATAAGTAAGTTAATTTTAGTTTCATAATGATTTGGTTTCAGGACTGTAAGCAAGCGGCGTTGCTTGGCTGACTTCTATGTAACTTGAAGCATTGAAACTTGTGTCTCGCATACTTACAGTAACTTGTATTTAGAGAGGGTTTGCACATTAAGTAATTGTTTTTTCCATGGCTGTTTGAGGGTTGGACCTGGGGCCTTTGCACTGAGCTATATCTTTGACCATTTTTTTAATTTCAGGACAGGCCATGTCGTTGTGTCACCAAGTTGCCCTCTCTGGGCCTGAACTGGTGATGCTCCAGTCCCAGCCTCCCACAGTGCTGGGATCACAGGCAAGTGTTACTACGCATGGCCACACATGAAGAGATCGATCTGATGTGACTTCCTGAGAAATGTCAGAGAGAGGTGTCTGTGTGATTTAATAGGATTTATCAGGAAGTTTGCATTGAGAGATGGTGCCAGGTTACTTTCAGGTGCAGTCACTGACCCTGAGGCTGTTTCCTTGGAGCCTCCAGTGATCAGGGCAACAGTGTTGAAGGTGTTACGGGTGAGGTGACTTACAGCTGTACCTCTGAGTTGGGGCTGGGGCAGCACTCTGAGACCCTTTCCTCCCCTCTGGTTCTCTGCACCCCAGGCTTGCCTGACTTCCAGCTGCTGGTCTGACCCCCACTTTCGGAGCAGCTGTGTTTCCTGGCCCCCTCCCCACTCTGATGGGCTGCCTGGGCTCAGGGAGATGCAGCCCTGGTGTCCCGTGGTCCCTGTGTTCCCATGGGCGCGCCTCTGTGGGACTGCCCTCGCTTGCCTGCTGCCCAGTTCTGTGGTTCCTATCTCGCATTCTGGTGAGTGCAGTTACCACCTAGATAATGAGGTCGGCCTATCTGCTGGGACCCAGACCCGTGGGTGTCTCCTTGCACTTCCTGCAGCATCTCACTTTCCACAGCTTTCACGCAGCTTCTTCTAGGTTCATTTCTCACCTGTCCTTTTCAAATGAAGTCGAGTCCACATAGCTGCCTCCTACTCATTTCGTCTGTGGCTGTTTCTTTTGTTGTAGTTGGGGTGCAAGCCCCAAACCTTCCCTGTGGTAGGCAGGTGATATACCACTGGGCTACCTTGTCAGCCCCTCCGTTGCTGCTCTCTGGCCTCTGAACATAGGTCGCCTTGGGCTTGAACCTCAGTAGTAAATTCCACGCTCCTTTTCTAACTTCTGTCCACCCTTCCTCTTCTTCCTCATGAGATTCCTGCCATGTGTATGCAGTTATGTTACTGTCCAGCCCCAAGCTTTGCAGTTTCTCTATTTATAGGATACAGTCGAAACTTCCTGCACAGATAGCACAGCGCTATGTGACCTCCTTCCTGACCCCTTCGGTTCTGCTATTTTGAGCTCATAAGTTAAGTCTCAGAAATATATAAGTACTTTAAGATTCTTTCTGGACTTTTTAATATTTTAAGATTGTAACAATAAAATTTATAGGTACAGTATAAATTTACAAGGCTAAAATAATAGTTCATTTATCAAGGTACAACCAATTTTTCTTTCCTTTTTCATTAAAGAGAAATGATAAAACAAAATTTCAAAACAAGATAATAGGATAACAATGGGTAATACATGCATATTGTTATCTTTAGTTATTCAGAGTACAAGACGTAGGCATGTAACTGTCCAAACAGTATTAGCATAAACCTGTTTATCAATGGACTTAGAGAAAAAAAGAGAAATTAGTGGAGTAGCAGTCTTAACTGTCATACCTTTTCCCTTCTGGCTTTTCTCCATCTCCACATCCCATTTTTTCTTTCCTTTTCAGGTTTCTTCCTATTTTGCAGTATCCATTATACATTTTGGATCTTCTCTTTCAGTTTCTTACACTAGAGAGACAATGCCATGTTTACACACATGTGTCTGGCTTATTTCAGTTATGAGCATGGTCTTAAGTTGTGTCCTGTAAAAGCTTCTTGTCTATTCTTCTTTATGGCTGAGTAGTACTCCATTGCACAAGAGAACACATCTTTCTCCTCCCCCCTTCCCTTTTTTTCTGTAAAGAGATAAAGACTTCCATCTTGGGTGTGCTGCAGCCCCCCATACACACCACCTTGGCCACTGCACTTCTTCCCAGGGCTCCATGGCTTTGTTGTGCAGACCTTGGTGAGGAAGTGTCTTCTTCCCTGCCCCGTTCTGTCCCTTAAATTCTACCTAGAATCTGTGGTCTCCATGGAGCCTCTAAAGTTGAGTAGACAGGTTTCAGTCTCCAATGCATCATGTGCCATCTTTGCTATAGAAGCTGTCACATCTTTCTGTAATGATCAGAATTTTTGTCTTCGAACTGAAGGGAAAGTTCCTCGAAGCGGTAATATTTGTGTTTCCATTCATGGTGCAAAACCTGATTTAACAGTGCTGGGGAAGACCTCTGGAGACAGGCCATTCCAAGGGAATAGTGCATTAAGAAGGAAGCCATAAGCACAAAGCTACCTTGGCCTGGAAGGCTCACACTTGGGAGGCTGAGGCAGGAGGATCGTTGGGAGTTGGAGGCCAGCCTAGGCTTCATAGTGAATTCAAGGCCAGTCTGAACTCCAGGGTGAAGAATTGTCTCTGGAAAATAAAAGGAAGCTACTGTAATGGCCAGTGTTGCTTTGTGTAAGCTCCTTTGTGATAAGCTGATGCAGCCCAGAAATGAGTGAGTGCAGGAGTCAGTGGAAGCAGCCAGATGAGGCCAGGAGAGTTCTGGAGGATCAGACCGGACATCCATTGTAGTCCTTTGAGGGTAGAGACAGTGGTTGGAAAGTGGAGAGCAGCGTAGCCAACAGCGACAGACCCTGGACCAAACACTGTGGAAACATGGGCGGGCCTGGGACAGTGTCACTGATGTGGCTCCCTGGGGTGATCTCAGGGCTCTTGTGTGGAGTGCTGCTGCTAGGGAACTCCTGGGCACCTTTCCTCAGCATAGGAACCACTTGAGGAACAGACCCCATCCAGAGGTTGTGCTTCTAGGTGTGGGATGGTGCTTGAGGGAATCTGACACAGTTGTCCCACAGGTGTTCCCATTGAGTTCTGTCACTGGAGGTTTTGAACCTGGGACTCTGTGTGTGTCCCGATGCCTCACACAGAGGAAGGGACCCAGTACTTTCCAAAGACAGCTAGGCTCCCTGGGAAGCTCTGGCTGCTCACAGTGCTTCATATTGTATCTGTGCTTTAATTTGAATTTTTCCTGTGCACCTTTGCAGTACAGAATGATCTCGTTCAGTGTGGGGAGTTGATACACGCACAAGAAGGTCTTAATTCTTTTCACTTTCCCTTCCTCCTCCTCTGTGCCTTCCCGATTCCCTCCTCATTATTCTTAGCCACTGTCATCTTCTGCTGCTTTCCTGCCGCCCCTGAGCTGGCCTTCCACACACCTACCACCAGTGCCTCAATCTCCCACCCTGTCCTAGCGCCTGTGGTAGGCTGGACATCTGCCCTTCGCCCTCCTGGCTTTGTCCTTGTTCTCTAAGCAGCCCTGAGACCTGCAGCCTTGTTTTGCTGGCCTCTGGGCTTGGAGTTCTTCCAGAGGCCCGAGGGTTTCCGTTGCCTTTTTTGGCTTCTCAGAGTGTGTAGAGGGAAAAGAACAGTGTATTCTAAAGCGACAGAACCTCAGAATATTGGGAAGCATTTTTTGTTGTTACTGTCTACAGGCTCTATCTTAGATTCTCTGAAATCTATGGAATTTTGCAAAAGTTCTTAAGATAGTCCATTAAAGTGGCCTGAAGAAATACGTAGCAGCCCTTATATGGGACAATTATTTGCTCTGCTCACGGGGTGTAGAAACTGCCCAGACTTGCGCTCCTCGCAGGGGTGCGTTTTCTCTGGCGTCTGCTTGCTCTGCCTCTGGGGCCAGAGCTCGGCTCGCGGGTTGACTCCAAATTCCACCTTTTTAGGCAGGATCTTGCGTGCCCAGCTTTTATACATCTTTGGAAGCCCTTGGTGATCCCATAAGCAGCTGTGAACTCCAGCCTACCAGACCCTGCGGGCCTCGGCCCCCTGGCAAGGGGGAGCTGCTCCCACGGCATGATGCGCGTGCGCGGACCGCTGCTGCCGGTAGCCGGCTGGGTCTGGCTCTGCACGCCAGAACTTTTTTTAATGAAAGGAAATTTGCCAAGTAAAAAAATCCACATGGTTAAGCTGGGATATAACTTTTCCTCAAGCAAGCAAAAAGAAAAGGACATTATAGCACTTTAAAAAATAAGACAGCAATGAGTTGTTCTAGAACTGTCTTCTCCAAGTCTCTCAGATGACTTTATGAATTGTTAAGTGCTATTCCTGTCTTGTTAAAGTGGGAAATACTTCCAGAATTATTCTGTCGGTCTTAATTTTTATGCATTTTGTTATTTTTGTGGCTCATTGTCCATAAGGTTGATTCAGTTAGATTTCTCTATTATCCCACAAATATAGGATGTTTGTGTTTTCAGCTACTAGAAATGTGAGAACCATACCAAATGTGGGTGCACCACCTTTTATATTTTCATTATTTTCTCTTGTAGTTTTAATAATTCATTCGCTTGAGGGTAAATTCCCAGTATTTGAATTACTAAATTTTTTAATGTCTGTCTGTCTGTCTGTCTCTCTGTCTCTTTGTCTCTGTCTCTTTCTCTGTCTCTTTTTCTGTCTCTTTCTCTGTCTCTGTCTCTGCCTCTGCCCCTGCCCCTGCCCCTGCCTCTGCCTCTGCCCCTGCCCCTGCCTCTGCCTTTGCCCCTCTGCTTCTGCCCTTCTGCCCCTGCCCTGGCCCGGGCCTCTGTCTTGGCCTCTCTGTCTCGGCCTCCCTGTCTCTTCTCTCTCACTGTTTCTGTCTCTCTTTTGACCTTGAATTCACTTTGCATCCTAGGCTGGCCTAGAACAGGCAGTAATCCTCCTGTCTCAGCCTTGCAAGTACTGAGATTACAGTGCAGCCATGCCTGGCTTATTTATCTTCATAAAAAATGATGTCATACTTGCCCAAACTGTTTAACAATTCATAGAGCTACCAATTGTTTTGTTGGGTTAAAAAAACTTTATAAGCTTCATTGCTGATTTACGTTATATTATTTTTGATAACAAATGGAGTGAAACTTTTGATACATTTTTGTTTTTAAGATTTATTTTATTTATGTATTTATTTATTTTGTATTTTAGGGAAGGGTCTACGGGGTGTTCAGAGACTCACTGCTAGATTGGAATCGTAATAATCTGCAGATTATTATACTGTTTACAGTCTCCCAAGAGCTGGGATTACAGGCACACACCACCACGCTCAGTCTCAAATTGCTCAGCAGGGCTGGTGCAGCAGGCCCAGGGATCAAACCCCTGGCATCTGCCCCTGCTTGCAGGCACTTTAATCTGCTGAGCTGTTTGGCTGGCCCTAAGATTTATTTTATTAAAAAAAGGTAAAGTGACTTAACATCTTTTTCCTGTGCTTGTGGAAGGGGCAGGCACTCAGTGTTGCCCTGCGCAGGAAGTAGTTAGCAAGAAGCCACATTGGCAGCAGTGCCCTGCCAAGGCACTTTGGAGCAGATCTGGGAGGTGTAGATCAGTGACAGACCTGATGATTGGAAGTTGCGCTGGTCTATTGAGTAACAGACTGTTACTAAACTTTATCTGCAGGGATTCTGGAGGATGCTCAAGACTCATGCAAGTTCTTAGGCTCTTGCTTTGGTGCACTTTGTAGCTCAGGAAGTGCAGAGAATTAACTACCTAGTTTACTAATTCCATTCATAGTTGATTTTCTTACGAAAGAAAAGAAATGCTAGGAAATTGGATAAAGCAATGGAGCTGGGAAACAAACATACTGGAAGGGTTGTAAGCAGTGGGAATACTTTTTTAAAAAATGTATTTGATTGTTGCAGGGTCTCACTGTGCAGCTTGGACTCATGGTGATCCTCCTGCTTTCAGCTTCCCCAGTGCTAGGTCTACAGGCATGTGCCGCTATGCCTGGACTCTGGCCGGCTCAGCCCACCCTGGGGGTAAGGCTGGCCTGGTGGTGCTGGTCATCGAACCCAGGTCCCTGAGCTTGCCTAAGCAGGTGCTTTAGCTGTCTCACTGGCCCTGGGTTGGGTTTTGAAGACTTTGCTCAAGCAGATCTGTAGCACTGAGGTGACAGGCGTCGCCGTGCACTTGTGGGGTCCCTTAGAGCCACTGAAGTCATGACCGTCACAGTCCCAGGAGCCACTGATCCTCTCTGGTTTTTTGGTGTTGGGGAACATTACATTTAACTGATGACTTCTAGCATTGGTTAAATGTTGAAACCCTTGACCTGGAGAGCAGCAAGCACTGATTGAGGGATCTAGGGTAGAAGTTACTCAGGGGTGTGGGAGAGAGGCAGGGAACAGCTGGGGCAGAGTGGCGGACAGTGAGGCTGCAGGAGTGCTGGGGGAAACAGCCTGAGCGGGTGGCACATACACATGTTATATGCAAGGCATTTTTAACTTCCTTATTGTAATGATGCACATCTTATATTTCAGATGAATTTACAGCGGATTTTCTGGATTGGACTGCTCAGTTTAGTATGCTGTGTATTTGGCCAAACAGGTAAAAAAAAGAAAAAGGCAGTTTTCCTACTTCTCTTTTATTCTTGAGTCTCTTGTCATTTTTGATCAGTTAGAAGCCCAGAAAGACCCAAGTCAGCTCTTGCGGTGCCTCTAGGAGCCTGATCCCACAGCAGAGTCTTTGCGGGGGCTGAGACTGCCAGGAGACACTGACAACAGGTGACCGGTGAGGCTGGCATGGCAGAGAGAGGACAGAGCGGACAGTCAGAGGCTGTTAAGTGAGCAGGGAGCCGGTAAAGGCAGGTCATACCCTCAGAAGCAAATAGAGTCTGTGTGTGGAGCGATGGGCTGGTAACTGCCCGTTACTTGTGCAGATGGAGGTCTTAGGAAATGCTGGCATCATCTAGAAGAGCAATGAAAAAGTTTCAGGTGTGTTTGATCTTTCTGTGAACCATGTTTTAGCCACATGTGGAATAATGAATAGTACACATGTATGCTTACTTCCTTGCTATTTCTTGATATCTCTATGGAAAGCCTAGAAAGAAATATATAAAAATGTTGGGGCTGGGAGATGGCTGAGTAAAATACTGGCAAGCACCAGGGCCCGAGTTCAATCCCCAGTTCGGGGGGGGAAAAAATACATATATATATATATATATATATATATATATATATATATATATATATATGTTAACAGTGGTTATAAAATGATGAAAATGATAGCAGTGGTTATCTCAGATTGAGGGAGGTTTTCAGTTTGCTCATTACTCTGTTCTTTTTTTTCTGAATCATTTTCATGAACCATTTATTAGGTTTATGATAATAAAAGGTATATCAGAGGCCAAGTGGTGGTGCATGCCTGTAGTTTTGGCTCTCATAAGGCTGAGGCAGGAGGATCCTCACAAGTTTTGAGACCAGGCTGGGCTACATAGGGAGCTCAAGGCCAGCCAGAATTGCATAGTGAGACCCTGTCTCAAAAAAAAAAAAAGATACATTAAAGATATTCCTTGATTAGCATATATTGCATAAAAGGCATGTTAGTCCTTAGGTGGACTGAGAGAAACTTAAGGCATGTTTTGAAAACAGACTCTAAACACTTATGGAATAATGGATTAAATAATCATGACTGTGTGGCTTTTTCAGTTGTTTAGTATGTTGAAAATGAAAGGAAAGCCCCAGAAATGCTTATGGTATGTGGATGTACTACCATGTGTCATATGGAAAGAAATGGCCTTACTCAGTTGGAAAACAAATTTGTGACATTTGTAACCATTCAAAACAATAGATTCTGAAATTATGCCTTTGAAAAAAGTGAGAAATGTACAAGTAGATGAATAGTACCTAGTCTTTGATGTAAAAGACAAGAAAGATAACCATGTCTTTAGGTGGCTTTCATTAGCAAGGTAATCAAAATTCACTGTCTTTGGGGTAGGTCTATTTCAACTTGGGAACCAAGTCAGAACATTCATGTCTAGCATTTCTCTGTATATGTTGCATTGTCTGTCATTAGAACCCTTGAATAATCATTGACTTTTTCTTGGAAACTTTACTTAATTGGTCTACTATTTTTCTTCTTGACAGATAAAAATAGGTGTTTAAAAGCCAATGCCAAATCATGCGGAGAATGTATCCAGGCAGGCCCGAACTGTGGGTGGTGCACCAATTCGGTAAGTTGGATTGCTCTTGCCTTCCTGTGTCTGATCATCAAGGGTTGTCCTGTGCTGTGTCCTTTGGAAATACCAGCCAGGACTTCTCGCTGAAACCCTAAAATCAGTGTGTATGGAGTAGTGTGGGCATTGTAGGACTGTGCTGTCACGGTAGCCACTAGCCATGTGTCTTGGTCACTTCTCTTGTTGCTGAGATAGAATACCCCATGGCTCCAATTAAGGAAGAAAACTTTGTACAGCTCACAGCTTGTGGAGGCTGTAGTCCTTACTCACCTGGCTGCAGGGCAGGGTGGCACATGGCTCAGGGCCAGTAGTTCAAGGCAGCAGAAGGCAGCAAAGGCAACAAGAGGAGAAAGGAAGGAGCCAAGCGAGTAGGCCTTTCCCTTTTTTATATTGAATGCAGCTTCCCGCCCCAGGGTGGGTGTGGCACTCACACCCAAAACCCCAGCACTGGACCATGAGTTTTAATCACAAGCTCTAGATGCCTACCCTGTGACTGCATGATGTTTTTGGGGGACATCTAGACACAAACCATGACAGCATGTGAGTTCCAGGCACTTGAAATGTGGGTTGTACACACTGAAATTTACTCTAAATCTAAAGTATATGCCAGAGTTTGAATGCTTGAGTGTAAGGGAAGTCAGTAATAGCGTTGAAATGATGTGAGCATCAGATTATTTCCCCCTGTATCTCTCTCACTGCTTTCCCCAGTGTGGCTATTAAATACACATGTAGCCAGGTGTGGTGGTGCATGCCTGTAATCCGAGGCTGAGGCAGAGGCAGCAGGACTGCTGTGAGTTCAAGACTAGCCTGGGATACAAAATGAGTTGAAGACCAGCCTGAACTGCACTGTGAGACCCTGTCTCAAAAAGACTCCCTTCACCAAAAAAAAAAGGGATAGCTCCTCTTTGTGATACATGTTGTATTTCTACTATGTAATTTTCCTAGTTACATAGTTTGGTTGTTTTATATTACCCAACTCTTTGGTGCAAGTTAATCTTGGTTATAGTAGTATTAAAAAAGAGTTGCTTTGCACTTAACTGAAGCCTGTTGAGGTTAGGGTTTAAATTTCATTCACTTCAAACACCGCTATCCTGTCTAACATGATATCTTCTACAACCTTACTAAATTTTCAGCTAGTGCTTATGAATGAACAGTGGTAGTGGTTTTGAGTTTATTGGCTCTGTAGTTTATTCAGGGAGGGAGTGACTGGTATCAGAAAGGAATCTGGTTCCAAGTTGCAAATCTCTGACCGCAGACATGACTGTCGGATGTCAGCTGTGTCATCTGTTTGTGTGACAGGGAAAGCCAGAGGTTTTTATTTACTTTAAATTTTTGGTAATGGCACTTTGTTCTCTTAAAAATGGTCTGCTGGGATTAAACTGGACACAAGGGAGGAAAGAGCAATGCTATGAGGTTGTTGAAGGGAGACCTCTCTTACCATGCTCTGGGCCCTGGCATCGAGGCTAGCAATGGCGGTGTCTGCAGCTTCAGTTGGAACGGAGGATGTCATTGCTAGGACAAAATACCTGGTGCTCAAATTAAGGAAGGAAAGGTTTAGCTCATAGAGTGTGTATATTTCAGCTTCTACCCAGCTGGCTCCAAGGCAGGGTGTCCCTGGCACAGGGGCAACACTCCAAGGCTGCAGCAAGAACCAGAGAGGGTGGCCGGCAGGCCTTGTGTTGTAAGCAGCTGTAGAGCTCACACTGGCTCAGGGCCTTTCTGCTCCCCAGGCTCAGGATGTTTACAGAGTGAGGACCCTGGCTCCCTGCTGAGTTAAACTTCTTAACTTGACTCATGTCTCAACCCTCACAGCAGCCCTAGGAGAAGGTCCCAGCACCCCCTCTCCTCTCCATCCCCTTTTGTGGAGGACCCACTCAGCAGCTCTCCTTGAAAGAAGAGCAACTGTCTCCATTTTGACTGAGCCTGATCCTATTTCCTTGTATTGTTATGTAGAGAGCTGGCTAAGACTTCTGTTTATCCTTCAATTGGCCTTAAGCACTGTATATTGGTCTAGCTGAGGTGATGGTGATGGTCTTTGAAGGTGGCATGCGTGTTTCCCTGATAAACTTGCTGCTCCTTAATGTGAGCCGGGTGGAGAAGGATGGTAGAGCTAATGCTCCATGCCACCAGCTGGGATCGAGCCTTGAGAAAGAGGCTGTGACTTCCTGGGGCTTGAAAGACTACATCAAAGCTGAAGCACCAGACTTTCCAAAACATTAAACACTATATAATGCAGATCACTTTCTGCATATCCTCTCTGCACATGGCAGAGGTAAATTTAGGCTACCTGCCTAGCTCAGCTCATAGTAGACGCCTAATTCCCATGATTCTCAGTCAATCCTCAAGCCACTCCTCCACTGAATAAAAACCGGGTGAGGCCCTGGGTAGCTCTCTTGGTTCCAGGAAGCCATCTTCGTGGCTGGATCTAGAGCCCCTTGACTCCCCGATGATTAAAGATATAATTTAGTGTGTTCAATTTTCGCTGTGGGTTACATGGAAAGTGGTAGATTGGAATCAACTTGACAGGATTCCAATAACATAACCTTGGAATTACAAATATTGATTTTTTTGGACTGAGACGAGGACCTGAAAGAGTCATCGACACCGTTTTAGTTGGTTTTCTATTGAGGAGGCTTTTCCACAACAGAATGTTTCAAAAATAATTTAACCTTTTACCTTCTGGTTTAATTCTGTAATTATTGAAGATTTGTTTGGAATATATGTAGTGAAATTTTAATTTGGGTGTTATAAGTAAGTTTCTTAGGTTGGCTCCTATTTAGAAAAGTGTAATCTGCCTGGGTCTTGTGCTTCAGGAGATATTTAGATTTGGTAATAAATAAAAGTAGCACAGCTCTGACCCACGTGGCCCTCGGTATTTCCTTCCAGTTGTTTCTGTCATTTTGTAAGTGCTTTTGTTACCATTATGTTTACCTAAAAACTTAGAAAAAAATGTTTTATTCTCTGAATATCCTCATTTACTATTAAATTGTATAGTACCATGAATGTACAACTACCATATAGGGTGTCATTTTTTCCCTTTCCCCTTATGAAATACTTTTACCTCAAATCTTTGTATCTGTCATGGCAGTGTTTTTGTCTTCACTAAGGTAATTTTCATTCAGATGGAGTCTTTATTTCTATGTGCATTGTTTGAGGCATAGTATATTTTAAGTTTATGTTACTGGAAATTTATCCCATGCCACAAATAACCCATTCATATATAATTAGTACCTGCTTCTAAATTTACCACATGGAGATACATTCATGTCACCTAATCGTACCTTATATTGCCTTTTTATTTTTCTCCTTTTGAGAGAGGGTTTTGCTGTATAGTTCAGGCTGGTCTTAAACTCACTTTGTAGCTCAGGTTTGCAGTGATTTCTCCTGCCTCAGCCTCCTGAATGGTGGGACTACAGGTATATACCCATTATGCCCTGTGGTCAGGATTTATTTATTTATTTATTTATTTATTTATTTATTGGCAGACCTGGGAATTGAACTCAGGCCCTTGCACTTGCCAGGGAAGCGCTTATTCCACTGAGTCATCTCCCCGGCCCCTTGATTTTTTTTAATTTTTAGGAATGCCTATTAAATCTGTGCTAGATTTCCTTGCCTCTTTTTTTTTTTTTTTAAGAAAACATTAATTCTGATTTATTTCGGCTCATGTTTTCCCTAGGTATTGGGTGGCTTAGTATACTGTACTGGGAATTTGCCAGGCAGGGTAGAATACGCCTGTACTCAGCACAGTAAGAGGTTGAGGCAGGAAGGTCACAAGTTTAAGGTTAACCTGGGCAACTTGGTGAAAGACCCTGTTCGTAAAGAGAAAACTGGTTAGGAATACAGCTCAGTTTGAAGGCTCTAGCTAAGTTTAGGCCCCAGTCTCTCTCTCTCTCTCTCTCTCTCTCTCTCTCTCTCTCTCTCTCTGACACACACACACACACACACATACACACTCACACACAACTAAGGCGCTATTTAACTATGTTGAATCAGTGATTGCATTGAAGAAATATATTTTATTTGAATGTGGGAAGTTTAAAATAGGGATGTATACCAGTCCTAGGAAAGTCACTACTTTCTTAAAATGCATTGTTTGTTTTTGTACAAGAAGGCTTATTGTGATTTAGTGAAGGGAACTTTTTGCTATAATTGAGAAATGAAGTACATTAGATTTAACTTTTTTTTTGAATTTGTAGTGTAATTATGTTTAAAAAAAGGTTTTGTCTGGGGAGATAGCTCAGTAGCATAAATGCCTGCCTGGCAACCGCAAGGTCCTGAGTTTGATCCCTGGTGCCCACCTTCCTCCCAAAAAAGTTTTCGATTGCTCCATCTTTTATTTATGTCAATGTTTTATGTTTCATCTAGACGTTTTTACAAGAAGGGATGCCTACTTCCGCACGATGTGACGATTTGGAAGCCTTGAAAAAGAAGGGCTGCCATCCGGACGACATAGAGAATCCCAGGGGCTCCAAAAACATAAGGAAAAATAAAAATGTGACTGAAAGGAACAAAGGAGAAGCGGGGAAGCTGAACCTGGAAGACATCACTCAGATCCAGCCGCAGCAGCTGGTGCTGCAGCTGCGCTCAGGTGCGCAGCCCGCCCCCCCACCCCGCGAGGTCGCCAGCTTCTGTGCTGGGCGCAGGGCCCGGGCCTGCCCCACAGGCACTCTGCCGCCTGCTCTCTACTGGGGGTTTTCACGTATGATAAGCTGTGGTTGTGCTTGGTTTGGGTTTGCTGCGCGCCTATGTGTTGCAACGTGCTCATTTTCACCCACCCCCCTGTCCGCCCCTCTTTGCCCTTTGCCAGGTCTCTGTTTCTTAAGGAGGCTCTTAAATTTTGCTGTTTATATTTATATTCCTCTTGCAGTCTTGATAACCAACTCTAAGCAAGCCGGTTTTCATGGAGGGCTTTCTCACTTGTGGCCTGGCACTCAACAGATGGGATCTAGGTTAAGGTTTAGAATTTTGTGTTGCAGACACAAATTTTGTTTTGTTTTCTTAAGATAAGGCTTCACTGCATAGTTTGCGCTGGTCTCGGGTTCATGGTGTAGCCCAGCTTGGCCTGGACCGCAGCAGTTTTGCTGCCACAGCCTCTCCAGCATTGAGATTACAGGTGTTTACCTTGCTGCTCAGCTCAGCACAGCAATTTGTAAACCATTTCTTGAATAACATTTGTTTCTGACATTCCCTAATGTCAGAAACAAATTCTGTTAAAGGTTCAGGACTTTAATTAAGACTTAAGGAAGTTTACAAATAATAGTGCTGTGGTCTGCTGTATTTTTATAAAAGCAACTTTGTTTATCTTTGAGGTGCAGATCTTACATGTAGTTGAAACTGACCTTGAGCTCACTATGTAGTCCAGGTTCTTGAACTCACAATGATCCTCCTGCCTCAGCCTCCCGAGTACTGCAAAAGTAGCCTTTTAACTCATTAGTTTCCTTTGTATTAATGTTTCTGACAGTATTCAGAGGTTTTTGAAGTCCTTGTGATGGTCTCATCCCTAAAAATGAACTGCCCTGCCCTGTCCTGCTTTGCTTCTTTCTTTTCTGGGGAGAAGGGTGGGAGCTCCTGCTTTGCCGCTCTCTTCCTCGCCGCTGGCAGCCTCTGCTGCTGCACCCACTGCCCCTGGAACCTCCACCCGGTGACGAGCCTTGTCAGGGCTGCATTCACCTTCTTCATGGCTCCTGTGACGCGCTGGGATGTCCTCATGTGCGTGGTGCCTTCCGGGCTCCTCTCTGTCTCTTTTCTCCTCTTCCCACTCTGCATTCACTTAAAGCTTGGTTTTTCCTTTCATGGCTTAAAAATCCATTTTTATGCTGTATCCACAGGGAATCTTTCTCTTGGTCCACACCTGCTTGTCCAGCTGTCTACTAGGAACTCACTGGAAGACAAATGTACACATTAAAAGTTAACGATTCTTTTCCCTGAACCTTCGTTTTTCTCCCTTTTGGGGGTGCTGCATGCTGCTGGTGAGCAAGATCCAGGGCCTTACACCTGCCAGGCTGGCCCTCTGCTGCTTAGCTATGTCTGCAGCCCCTGTGCTTTCTCAGTAGATTCCTCTTGGTGTCTCTTTTGTCTTTTTTCCTCCCTGATTGTCTCAGTTCCCAACTTCATCATGTTCCCCTTGTTTTTTTTACATAGTTTCTATCTCTAATTTATTTTGAAAGCTTTCTTCTAGGTTTTCTAAAATAAAAATGAGATCATGTGTCTCATTTGCATTTAGTGGGAGCTGATCTGTTACTGAGGACATCAATCTCTTAAAGTGTGCCTGGCATTACCCTTCCAGTCTAACTTATGATATTTTCTTTGTTCTCCTCATAGTTTTAAGTATGGGTTTGCTTTCTGTTACTGTAAGGGCTACTGGAAATAATCACCTGAGAACCAGAGCTTTCTGGGGTTCCCAGCTTTGGAGTTTCACTTCATGACAGAGTGGCCCTGTTGTGTGGGCTTGTGGTGTGCTGGCCCCGGATAGTGGAAGCTGATGACCGCCACTGTGCTCAGTTCACCTTCAGGTCTGGCTACAGAGAGGAAGAGATGAGAGTGGCTAACGATCCACTCCAAGGGCGCCCCCTGGGGGCCAAGGGCTTCAGTTAGGTCCCATCTTGACTTCCTCACCATCTCCTAGCACTACTGTATTTTCACAGGAGGGGTTTTGTGGGGAAACATTTCAGACCCAAATGATAACAGAAGTGGCTACTCATCTGTCTTGCTCAGTGTTGGTTGCCATCTTTCATCTTTGCCTCCTTGAGACCTACCTTTTTAAAGTACTTATTGACTGAAACTTGACTACAGCAATTGGGTTACTTGTAAAATTTTTCAGGTTTTAACAGTTATATCCTTAGTGCATTTTACAGTGCTTACCATGTAAATCACATTTGTTTGGTTACTTTCATTTTTTCAGTTTCGGATTTGCTAATTTTCCCACCTCTATTTAATTAGGAGAGCCACAGACATTTACGTTAAAATTCAAGAGGGCTGAAGATTATCCTATTGATCTCTACTACCTTATGGACCTCTCTTACTCAATGAAGGATGATTTGGAGAATGTAAAAAGTCTTGGGACAGAACTGATGAAGAATATGAAGGGGATTACTTCAGACTTCCGAATTGGTAGGAATGATGGGAAATTTAAAAATTTTCATGTGAATAAGTCCTGGCCCTTCTCAGGCCCTTGTATGTGATCCTCCTCTGCTCTTCCTCATGTATGCACGATGTCAGTAGGCCAAGTTTTAGCCTTTTCCTGCTGAGAGGAAGCTGACTCCTGTCCCGTATACAGTGTTCTTTCTCCTTGCCCTCTTTCTTTGGACATGGTATGTGGCTGTGTAATGTGGCACAGATTGTGCTTTGTAGGTACAGAAATCCATGCTGGCTCTTTTTTTTTTTCTAATAGGAATTTACTCATTCATCTGTTGGTTCACTTTAGAAATATGTGAAGTACCCCAAGTTTTCTTTCATTACTAATTAGAATGACCCACTCTTGTGCAGTCCAGTTTTACTTCCTAGGCTTTCCTTCCTGGGTTTTTCATACTAAAATGATCACTTTTAACTTTGTTTTCCCCTTGTCTTGTATCTGCAGCCGAACCCCTTTTCTGCCATGACCATTCCTTGCTCATCAGAGGTTTAACAATAGAATATCGGGGAGACTCGGGTCTCCCTGGGGCCTAAACAATGCCTTTTAAAAATTAGCTGTGTTTTAAGTGGAAGCATTTTTTGAAAATCACACTTGTTAGAAATGCCTTTATTCAGTAAGCATAATTGATGATGGAGGTTAAATGCTCTCTCTGACCTCTTTGGAAATGGTTAGCACTCCCGAGCATACATGCATAGATCCGTTCTTTCATTCACCATGCCATTGTCGGGAGACGTAGTGCTGAGATAACGAATGTGAGTTATGTCTAAAGTGGGAAGATGTATTCTTAGTCTGTTTGGTCTGGTTTGAAATAGCATCGTAAACCAGATGCTTTACACACAGCCAAAAATGACTTCTCCCAGCAGGGCTGTGTCCCAGGTCGTGCCAGAGCAGTATCACTCAGTGAGGGGAGGGAGAGGGCCACTCCCTGGGCTTCTGAGTGAAGTCACTGTTCCCAGACTCTTCCCTGAGGATCTGACTGTCCCCCAAAAGGTCCTTTCCTACTGCACCATCACATTGGGGGTTGGGCTTTAGACACCGACATGGTCTGCACAACCAAGCTGTGAAAACATGATTGGCTTTTGAAACGCGCATGTTTATCTTTCCATCTTTATCAGTGTATTTGTCAGCCCATGTGTGTTTCTTCTCAGGGTTTGGCTCCTTTGTGGAGAAAACGGTGATGCCTTACATTAGCACGACACCAGCGAAGCTCAGGAACCCTTGCACCAGCGAGCAGAACTGCACCAGTCCCTTTAGCTATAAGAACGTCCTCAATCTTACTGACAAAGGAGAAGTGTTCAACAACCTTGTTGGTAAACAGCGCATATCTGGAAATTTGGACTCCCCTGAAGGAGGCTTTGATGCCATCATGCAGGTGGCCGTTTGTGGAGTAAGTGTGCACATCTCACCTAGGCATGTTCCTCATAATATTTTTGTGTTTTAAGTGGGATTTCACCATCATTTAGTAGAATGAATGAACTTAATGAATTACTGTAACACTTGCTTATCCCTGAGAAGTGTGGGTATTAAGTTCTGAAATTCTCTCCAGCTGTGTTTTTTTTTTGTCTTTTTTAAGGCAGGGTCTTACTATGCAGTTCAGGTTGGCCTTAAGCTCACTTTGTCGCTCTGGCTGGTCTCGAACTCACAACAATCCTCCTGCCTCAGCCTCCCTAGTGCTGGGATTACAGGCCTGTGCCACCACGCCCGGCTCTCCAATTGTTAAGTGCTTTTAAAAAGTATGATTTAACATGTCCCTAATTAAGCCAGGTAGGTAGCTCATCTGTACAGTTCTTTTTTGTTTTGGACCAGGAATCAAGCTCAGGACCTTGTGTTTGCCAAGCATGTCCTGTACCACTGAGCTATCTCCCCACCTTTTGTAGTGTTCAAAGGCATCAGAGGCAGTGGGGCTGTGCAGTGGTTCTGAGGCTGGTGTCTTGTGGGCTTGGGAAGCATGGCTCAGGTGTCCAAGTGGCAGGGACTGGTACTGAGGTGGAAGTGATGTTATCTGAAGCATCACCGGCAGCCTTGAGGGTGGTCAAGTGCCTGGAATCCTTTCCTTTTAGAATCCTTTCTGCCCATTTTTTGTGTTTGTGATTTTGAGACAGGGCTTCACTATGCTGTTAACACTGGCCTTGAACTCTGAATGATCCTCCTGCTTCCACCTCCCAAATACTAGGGTTACAGGTGTGCATCACCATGCCAGCTTTCTTCTGCCCATTTTCTTTCAGAGATGCTTCTGTGTCTTAGTAATTCAAAATGAAAGAATATCTGAAGCCTTTGTAGGCTGTGTAACACTGTGTTTTGAGAAGTATTTGTGATTTTACTTATGTAAGATTTTCAGTCACATGCATTTTTTTATGAGCCAGGTGCCAGTTGTGTTTTGTGATGACCTGTTCATGCTCATAAGTGGGGTGGAAGTAGTGAGCATTTTAATGACTTAACTGAGCTGAGCTGTACATACAGCATGTCTGGAATATCTACACTTTTTTTTTGTCTTTTTGAGACAGAGACTCACTAGGCACTTAGGCTTTCCTTAAACTTACTTTGTAGCCGAGGCTCATCTTTAACTTGCAACGATCTTCCTGCCTTAGCCTCTTGAGTGCTGGGATTACAGGTGTGTACCACAATGCCTAGCAGTTGTCTTGCTACTTTTTGATTCTCTAGAGTATTTGTAATTTAAAGTTAGTCCCAGCTTTTTAATGCAGTATGAAATTTGATATTTCCTTTTTATCCTAGCCGTTTGTTTTATTATTATTATTATTACTTTAATCTTATTTATTTGGTATAAGACCCCACCACGCAGTTTGGACTCGTGGTAATCCTCCTGTCTCAAGTCTCCCCAGAGTTAGGATTACAAGCGTGCACCACCACACCTGGCTTCAGTGGCCAGTGGTGTGCCTGGGTTCCTGGGCCAGCATAACACGCAGCACCACAGATCAAACCTGGGTCCTTGTGCTTGCCAGGCAAAGGCTTAGACTACCGAGCTACCTCCCCAGCCATTTATTTGTGATCTCTTCAGAGAGAGCATTCTCCATGCTGCCTCATCTGTCCCTAAACTAGTGGACAAAGCCAACATAGCACACATGGACATGGCCATCTCTGAGCTTTCATCTCTCTTCCACTAGAGGTGAAAGAGCAGACAGTCCCTTTTTGAAAGACTGTTAGCATCGTTACACTTAATTATCTCTCAAGGAATTTATTTTACAGTATTTTTTTCTTGGAAGTATATAAAAAGGTATATTTGAGTCCATTTAAATTTAGACAAATACTGCAAAGTAGAAGAGGATTTTGCTGGTACATTAAATTCTGGTTAAATAAAGTAGAGGGTAAACTAATGAACAAACAGTTCTGATAAGTTAGAATGGGTAGAATGGAGCAACGCACATCCTTGCATCATTTTTTTCCCTGTATTAAAAGGAAATTGAATGTGGAAAGCTAACGGACAGTGTATGGTATAGATGGCCAGTGGGAGTGGGTGACGGGATGGTGGTGGCAAGATAGGGCAGGTGCCAGGCAGGGTGGGGGAGACGCTTATTCAGCAGGCACTCACCAGGCCCCCTAACAGGTAGCTGCGAACTGCTACACAGTGAAGCCAAACAATTTTTAGAAAGAGCTGAGAGACATTGGTGACTTAGCAAGAAATAGCCATACAGTGGGGCCCAGGGGCTTCATTCATTGGGCTCTTGGAGCTTATCGGCAAGAATTTTCACACTGTATGGAGAATAGATAAAGAGAAGATACACAATTAGGTTAACAGTGCAGTTGCAGCTTGCATGAAGATCAAAAGTATTGTGATTGGGTACTATGAGTAGCATTTTAAAATTGAAATACCTTTCTCTGCAAGTCCTTGATTGGCTGGAGGAATGTCACACGGCTGCTGGTGTTTTCCACTGATGCTGGGTTCCACTTTGCCGGAGATGGGAAACTTGGTGGCATTGTTTTGCCCAATGACGGCCAGTGTCACCTGGAGAACAACATGTACACGATGAGCCATTATTACGTAAGTCCTGAGTACTCCCCCTCTAGGGAATGGCTCTGTGTGGGGTGTGCAGTGAGTTCCTTTGGGTTTGGCAAGTATGCGCCCTCTGGAGGGGCCATCTCGGCTGGCCTCACTGGCTCGGGCGATGCAGCTATGCGTGGTTGCCTGCTTTCAGAGCAGGGCTGGGGGGTGGGCTGGGGGGTGGGCAGCCTTCCTACTCTCTTCCTCAGCTTGTAGCTGACTCCTTTCGGCTGCATGTTTATCCCACTCAGTAGGAGAGTTGCTGTTACTTCTAAACAAATAATTCATCTAATTTTATATTCTTATTTTGTTTTATTTTACATGAGTTTTAAATATATCCTGCTTTTAATGAAAATAAAAATTGGCAAATTACTCAGTCTTGAAAACATCCAGCTGTTGATGGATCTTGATCTTTTTCTTTTTTTTTTTTGTTTTTGTTTGGTTGTTTGAGACAGGGTCTCACTGTGTAGTTCAGGCTGGCCTCCGTCCTCCTGCCTCAGCTCTCAAGTGCTGAGCTACAGGCTCCCAGCTCCCTCCATCTTTGTCTTTATTGGGAGATAATGAACCCTTTAATTACTTTTGTTTGGTTTCATTACCCTTGTCGTACATAGACTATCTTACCATTTAAGATATATTTAATAGAGAAATTCTCATACTGCAAAGTAGAGAAGATTAGAATCCAGCACATTAACAAAAAGAGAAAGTGATATACAAACACTGCCCATTGGAATGAGCATTTATGTTTCATGTTCTTGCTTGAAAGCACTCAGGTGTGAGTTACTCTGTTACCTATGCAGATTTTTATTATTTCGAGAAGTATGAAAAAATTAAGGCACAGGGGGGGCTTGTGTACTCACTGAATTGTGCTCCTGAATGTCTTAGGATTACCCCTCCATCGCTCACCTTGTCCAGAAGCTGAGTGAGAACAACATTCAGACGATTTTTGCTGTTACTGAAGAATTTCAGCCCGTTTATAAGGTAAATATTTGTGACCTAGGAAGTTCTAATTTGTTTCGTTATTAGATGCAAATTTTTTTTGTCTAGAATGAGGTATAAGGAAATGTGATCAGATGGGCATGCAGAATTTTCTAAGAGATTCATGTAATTTTTAATTACACTTCATTAAACTAGTTCTCTTCCTTCAAGTTTGATGCTTAAAGTTTAGGAAATGTGTAGTGAGCTGACATTTAAAGTTGCCAGTTATTTGCTCAGTGAATTCTAACTGGCTCAGTGAATTCTAACTGGCTCAGTGACTAATGTTGGTATTTTACATGTTTTATCTTTCAATGGCAGGAGCTGAAGAACTTGATCCCTAAGTCAGCAGTAGGAGTGCTGTCTGCCAATTCCAGCAACGTGATCAAACTCATCATTGATGCATACAATGTGAGTACATTGTGTTTTATTTTATTTACTTATTTTTGTAATTTTAGTACAGAGTCTCATAGAGCTTGGACTCATAGTGATTCTCCTGTTTTCAGCCTTCAAGCACTGGGATTATAGGCATGCACCACCACACCCAGTCTCAGTTGCCATCTCAGCTTGCCCCAGGGGCTGGGTGGGCAGGACGTCCCAGGGATCAAACCCCTGGGTCGCTGTGCCTGCCTAAGCAGGCGCTTTAATCCACTGAACTATCTAGCCAACCCTGAGTACATAAATAAGTTCAATTTTGGACAATACCTGGCTAGGGTATCTTTACTTATGAAATGTAAAACTTCTTTATACTGAATTTGGCAAGCTAAGAAGGCAACAATGCAAATAAATTATGCATCTGAAGGAAAAACTTTGTATTATCTTGCACACCTTAGCATAAGCAAAGTGAAGGTATGGTCTAGGCCTGTGAGGAAATTTCTGAATATGTGCTTGTCAGTAGGTGATGACCTCATTGGGGAGCGTGTGCAAAGTGCATTTCTGTTTGTAAGAGCCCCCAAGTCTGGCGGGGGAGATAGCTTAGTGGTCTAAATGCCTGTCTGGCACACGCAAGGACCTGGGTTCGATCCTTGGTCTTGTGTGCTGTGGAGCCTCCAGAATGCTGATGGTGCCCTGTTGGCCACCAAGACCAGGTGTGATGGCGCACGCCTATAATCCCAGTTCTGGAGAGGCTCAGACAGGGGCTCTGAGCTGTGTAACCAGACCCTGTACCAAATAAATAAAAAGTTAAAAAAGATAGGATTTCCCCAATCTTCTTTGTCTTTTCCAAAGTATCTTTTATAGGTTGATAGACTTTTCTATCATGTTTTTTTTGCTGGAGAAGCTTGTTTGCCATTCATTACCTTTCTGGCCATATTTTAGAGGATTTGATATCTCTCCCAATACACACACCCATGCATGGGGATCCCCCAGTATTGTAGAAAGAACTGATTCAGGGAGAGAGTTTTAGAGATGCCAGTTGTGTGAGGTCCAGCTACTGTCCTTAGGGGTGTGAGCAGGAGGTAGCTTGCCCTTGCAGCCTCCTCCCTGGTTGCGGTTTTGAGCCCAGGTTGCATAACAGGGTGTGTACTTTGGTTCCTAGTTAGCTGGAACAGGTAAGGTCAGAGGGGGGGAGCATGGCGTGCGGGCAGAGAAACATTGGGTCTCCCTTCTTAGGATTCCCCTACTTAGTGTCAGGCCCCTGTGCTCTGTGTTGGCTGGTATTAGAACTGGGTAATTTAGACAAATATTTTTAGTTGTGTGCATTATTTTACGATTGGACCCTTGTCAAGTAGAGCCTGTTTTTGTGGGTTTTGTGTTTCCTAAGTATGCATTTATGATATTTTAGTCCTAAACAGCTTATTGTATCCGTTGGTTTAATGCATTCAAGTACCTTTTATTTGATGCATCTGTTCACAACTAGACTTTTCTTTTAGTCCCTTTCTTCAGAAGTCATTTTGGAAAACACCAAATTGCCAGAAGGAGTAACCATAAATTACAAATCCTACTGCAAGAATGGGGTGAATGGAACAGGAGAAAACGGAAGGAAATGTTCCAATATTTCCATTGGCGATGAGGTATGTTGCATATGCATTCCCTTTGGCGGAGAGAATGCTTGCGCATCAGAAAATTCACTGTCTAATTTAAGAGATTTGTGCCTGGCTCTTTGAAACACTTCTTTTTAATCCTATGCTAAGGTGACTTAGTCTGGGTTTTTTTCTTCCTCCAAGGTACAATTTGAAATTAGCATAACTACAAATAAGTGTCCAAATAAGAACTCAGAAACCATTAAAATCAAGCCTCAGGGCTTCACTGAGGAGGTCGAGGTCATTCTTCAGTTCATCTGTGAGTGTGAATGCCAGAGCGAGGGCATCCCCCAGAGCTCCAAGTGCCACCACGGCAACGGGACATTTGAATGCGGCGCGTGCAGGTGTGTGCTTGGCGGGCTGTTGTGGGGGCGGGGGCGGGGGCGGAGGCTGCTGGCGGCCGAGATGGGGAGCAGTGCATTAATAATTCCCACCATCCCTGCTTGCCATGGGTTCAACTTGAGGATCTTTCCTGCCTTTGGTCAGCTGACTCCCTCTTTGCCCTAGAATGAAAGCGGTCATAGTCACACCAGTGGGTTCCGCAAGTATTAAGGGGCAGATGGAGTTACCCCTCCCCCCGCGTGGTACCATTCTCAATTTTCTAGGCAAAATAAACCTACGCAAAGTATGTGTATAGGAACATGTTTGGGGAAAATGTTTTAGAAAATTGTGTAAAACAGATATAATGATTTTTATTTAAAATAGAATTAGGAAGCAGGGATGTTTATCCTGTACCCCATTAATTCTGCATTGTTGGAATAATTTTTTTTTTAAATGGAGTATGTTATAAAATTAAAAGGAAAAAATGCGTTTTTCAGAGTGTAGACTCTTAACTTAAACCAAGTTACTTACTATAAGTTTTCCATACATGGCCACTTTTTTTCTCTTCTAGCACTGGGCATTGAATGGAAGGCCTTTGCACTGAGCTACCTCCCAGCCGTTTTTCCTGTTATATTTTGTAATTTTTGGAAACAGGGTCTTACTAAATAGCTAAGTTGCCCAAGCTTGAATTTGTGGTGCTTCTTTCTCAGCCTGTCAGAGAACTGCGATTACAGGTGTGCAACACCACACCTGCTGATTGATTTTTATAAAAATTAAAACTAAATGTACTTTGAATATAGCTCCTTCCTTAAAGGAGTAGAAGGAGGAAAGGACACTTTGAGGGAAGTATCAGCCCCCAGTAACTGTACTTCTAAAGATCACTAGTCGTGAGAAAAATACAGGGCCACAGTTCCCTACCAATGAATAATTCTCTTTTCTAAGTGGCATGTTGTAGATTTGGCATGATGGCACACGCCTGTAATCCCAGCACTGGGGATGCTTAAAACAGGAGGCTTACTTATCTTATGTTTTTATACCTGAATTATATCAAAAATTCAATAATTATTTACCTAGTGGATGACCATAGTACTAAAAGCCGACATAATATCCTGTCCAACCACCATTAGTGCAGATCTTGCCTCTCATAGAATTATGTAGAAGCACAGCGTTATCTATCCCAACTGTACTGTCTATACACACACATCATGATTTTTTCTTTCTACAACC